>VKKW01000518.1:0-61002 GCA_018350135.1 Citrus trifoliata | reverse complement strand
GTAACCCTCTATTGTAGGCAGGTGACCTCTTCAATACTTGCACCCTCTTCTCAGTCATCAGATCCATATTTAAGCATATCCGGTTGTTGTTCTCATGCTCATCAAAGTGCTCGGTTCGGTACGTGGCTGCCCCTATCTCCACGGGCACAACGGCTTCATGTCTGAAGGCCAAAGCAAACGGAGTTTCACCGGTCGTTGTTTTGTGAGATGTCCTGTATGTCTATAACACCCCTAATAGCTCATCAACTCATGCACCATTTTTCTCTCCTAGCCTGGTCTTCAAAAGTTTCTTGATAACCTTGTTGACTGCTTTACTTGTCCATTAGATTGAGGGTGATTAGGTGAGCAGAATTTCAGCTCTATTCCGAGGTTCTAACAAAATTCTCTAAAGTTATGATTATCGAACTGCCTACCATTGTCTGTTATCAAGGCATACGGGATCCTATATTGGCAGCCTAGGTTCCTTCATACGAAGTTGATCGTCTTTTTCTCTGTGATCCTGCTGAAGGCTTATACATCGACCCATTTTGTGAAATAATCTACTACTACTACTACATGTGTTGCCGCTCCACGTCCCTTTGGCAAAGGTCCAATCAAATCGATTCCCCATTGAGCAAACGGCCATGGCGAGGCCATAGAAGTGAGTTTTTCTGGTGACTAGGTGGAGAAATTGGCAAAAGTCTGAAACTTTTGCAACTCCTAGTTTTCTCCTGAGCATCTGGTGCATCGTCGGCCAGAAATACCCTTACCTAAGAGCCTTGTAAGTAAGGGATATCACACCAGAATGGTTTCCATAAACCCCTTCATGCACTTCTCTCAGTACGTAAGTTGCGTCGTCTTTGTCTAAACATCGAAGGAACGATAGAGTATACCCTCGCCGATACAGCACCCCATCACTTATTGTGTACCTCGACGCCTAGGAACTGATCCTCCGTGCTAGTAACTTATCTGTGGTAACACCCTATACCGGATGTACGAAACTATTGGGTCCATCCAAGAACTCTTCCAATCTATTCGCATCACCTCCAGATTCTGCTCGATACTGGGGCAGGACTTCACCTCCAAAGGACCGACTTAGGCATGTTTGGGTCCGTTACAGCTGCCATTTTGGCCAGGATATCTGCCCGATAGTTCTCCCCCCTTGGAATTTGCACTACGTCCACTGATTTAAACTTCCCAATCATTTGTTTGACCTTCTTTAAATATTGTTCCATTTCCCATCTCTGGGTTGGAATCTTTCACTGACATGGTTGGTAACCAGTTAGAATCGGTCTGGATTTTTACCCTATCCGCTTTCATACCTTAGCCAATTCTAACCCCACTATTAAAGCTTCGTATTCTGCCTAGTTTTTTGGCCGTGAACTCTAATTAACAGCATAAGAGATCTACTCCCCTTCTAGGCCTTCCAAAATAATCCCTGCTTCGGCACCCTGCTCACTGAGGATCCATCCACCGATACCTGCCAGACTCGATCCTCGTCGTTGTCTGCAGCAGCACTCGGTTGGTCAAAACTAACTTCGGCTCTATGAATTTTGCCACAAAGTCTTCCATCGCTTGGGTTTTATTACTGCTCGGGGTTTATAGCTTATATCAACTCACTCAGCTCTATTGCCGATTTCACTAGCCGACCAGAAGCATCCATTTTGTGTAGTGTCTGTCGCAGTGGTTGGTTTATTATTACCGAGACGGGGAATGCTTGGAAGAATTGTCTTAGCTTTCGAGCAGCCACTACAAGAGCAAATGCCTATTTCTCCAATGGCGGGTACTTGGTCTCGGCATCGAGCAGGGTCTTGCTCGTGTAGTATATTGGATACTGAACTCCTTCTTCTTCTCTCACAAGAACCGAGCTCGTAGCATGATCTAATACTGCTAAATATAGGAACACCACGTCTCTCTCTCACGATGTGGACAATAAGGGTGTTTGCTGCATATATTGTTTCAGTTTCTAGAAGGCCTCTTCGCATTCGGAGGTCCATTCTGTTTTCATTCCCTCTTTATCACTTGAAAAAAGGCTTGACACTTATCCATTGCCTTAATATGAATCGACTTATGCCGTTAGTTTTTTCGTGAGGTTCTGTATCTCCTCAAGTTACGAGGGGATCTCATCTACACATTGCTTGGATCTTCTCGGGATTCGCCCAATCTCCTGATAGCTCACCATGAATCTAAGAAATTTTCCTGATTCGACTCTAAAAGCACACTTTCTTTGATTGAGTTTCATCTTATACTTCCTCAAAAGTCCAAATGTCTCCTCGAGGTGCTTGACGTGTTCACTCGGACTGTTCAATTTGGTTATCATGTCGTCCATACAAACCTCCATCGTTCTTCAAATTATGGCTTAAAGATTTTGTTCACCAACCTCCAGTATGTAGCACCTGTATTTTTTAGGCCAAATGACATTACCCTGTAACATAACAAACCCTGGTTAGTGATAAACGTCATGCTCTCCTCGTCTGTTCGAACATTGGATTCGATTGCATCCCGAGAATGCATCCATGAAGCTGAGCAGGACCATGTCCCACTGTTGAGTCAACTAGCTAGTTGATCTTTGGTAGGGGAAAGCTATCTTCCGGGCACACTTTGTTGAGGGTCAAATGAGTCAACGCACATTCTCCATTTACCATTAGCATTCTTTACTAGAACAACATTCAATATTTGGGGTAGTGACTTCCCGAATGAACCCTGCCTTCAAGAGCTTCTCACCTCGCCATTTATGGCTTCGTATCTCTCTTGGTGGAAACACCTTCTCTTTGTCTTACCAACGGGCACCTTTCTTTATTGTCAACCTGTGCCAAGCCACCTCAGGGTCGATTCCTGACAGTCATCATGCGTCCAAGCGAACACATCTGCGTGAGCTCGCAAATAATGCACCAGCTCCTGCTTGAGCTCTTCTTTAAGCCTCGACCCAATTCAGATTGTTTTTCTGAGTTGCCTTGTTCCAAGTTTACCATTCCCAGCTCCTTAATTGGCTCATGTCTGCCACCATTGACTTCCACTCGAGTGTCAAGCAAAGTAATTTGCATTGCCTCCCTTACTGCTGTAGAGTAACAGCTTCGGGCAATTCTCTAGTCTCTTTGTACCACCCCCACTACTTTATTCACCCAGTATTTGAGAGCTAAGTAATGATTAAAGAACACTGCCTTGCTTACTGTAAAAAAGTGATAGCCTAGAATCATCTGGTAAAGGCACTCCTCATCGACAACCACAAAATCTAGGATCATGGTATTTTCTGATGGGGAGCAGCCTATCGTGATGGGCAGCCCAATCATGCCAAAAGGAATTAGCTTTCCTCCACCGAACCCCTTTAAGGAGGTATTGGTGTGCGTTATCCTCAAATCTACTATTCTCATTTCCTCTAGAGTTGACTTGAGCAGGACATCGACCGAACTTTCTATATCTACTAGGATTCGGTCAAACCTCTTGCTGGCAACGATGTCTTTAATGACCAATGCATCCTCATGTGGGTATAACACTCCCTCTTCATCCTCATCCGTCCACATGATCGGCACCTTCCTGATCTTGCTCGTTTGGCCGCTTGGGAGTTGAAGAATACCTTTTGCTAGTTATGGCGTACCTATTATAGTTCTTTCTTAATCTGTTGGAGTCTCCAGCCAACGTTAGGCCCCCATCAATCACCCTTACAATCGGCTGCTCGTGGCTCATATTTCTATTACTCTGCTCGGGGCATCTATGAACTCGTCCAGGTAGTGATTCCTCACTAAATCTTCCACCTGATTTTTGAGATCCCTACATTCAGTCGTAGTATGACCATGGGTGCCATGGAATTTACAAAATTATCCCTTAGCTCGCCTGCTAGATAATTTTGCTATTGGGGTAGGAGGATACAACAGCCCACAGTCTTTTATTGCATCATACACCTCGTCTAGGAGCACCTTTAAAGAAGTATACCACCTATAGCTTTGACTCTGATTGATCATGTGCATTGCCCTTTCTATGTGGGTGCCGTTTTGAGCAGGAGGGGGCACCGGTGCTTCTGGTCCGCTAGCTCTCATACTCTGTGGTTAGTGAGCCATCGTGGGGTGTTGATAAGGATGATTGTACACATGATCATGCATTCTCTAGGAACCTCTAACTGGTGAGTAAGGAGGTTGCATCCTGCCACGTTGATATTGGGGTGGCCTTTGATGAGGCTGGTAAGAAGCGACCCGGCTTCCTGCACCGCCACTTGGGGCATGGTGGTCTTTCTGTTTAATCGGCCCACTTCCCTCTAGGACTTTCTTTTCTTTTCTCCTCAACCCTTCCAACTGGTCTGTCTTGATCCTTGCTGCTTTTTCCTCCTCGATTTCTATGTCCCTCTTGGCCTGTTCGTAGGCCGTGGAATATGACTGAATGGCTAGACTCCTTAAGTTGTACCATAGGTGTCTTATCCTTACTCCTTCCTTTAATCCCCTTAATGTTTGGGGATGGTTGACGGCTTCCAGATCGAGGAGAATGCGATGATGCCTTTTTATAAACTCCCGAAGAATTTCATCATCTTTTTGCTTCATACTCGTCAGCTCCATCATATCATCTTCAGGTGCATTTGCCCCCGAAACTGCTATTCAAATTCTTGGCACATCTGCTCGAATGTTCTGATGCTCCCCCGTGAAGCTTCAGGTACACCACTCACGTGCTCGTCCCTCTAGAGACAACGGGAACACCATGCACTTTTGGGCTTCAGATAATCCCTACACCCCGGTTATGTCATTAAAATGCTCTATGTGCACTAATGGGTCGATTCATCCCAAGTACTTGAAGTCGGGGAAACGGAAGTCCCTCGAGATGACAACACTCATGATCTCTGGCGAGAAAGGAGATTCAACGTCGAGCATTATCCGCCAACTGGGTGCTCTGCTCTATCCCTGCATGTCATCTATAATCTGCGCTAGTCTACGCACTTCTTCCTCTAGTTGCATGGCACGACTAGGGTCACGTGTCGCAACCTGGTCTTGCTGTTGGTCAGCATTATGCAGGTGTTGTGGAAGCTCTCTTTCCTCTATATTCACAGCCCTGTCATTATTATCAGAGCTCTGCCTCCCCCTTAATTTGATATGTAAAAATGTTTAACCCCTTTAACTTTGTTGATTGCCTCTTTTATAGCATTCCTGTGGATTTGACCCCCATAATTCACGTTTGCCACCTCCCTCAGTTCCTGAAAATGGATGCTTGAATATTGCAGTTGCAGCCAAGTGGATTTCGTGCTTGGATTCTCATATAGTAGTGCACATCCCGTTAATCGCTATAGACTGGGTCTGCCAACCCTGGACCCCAACAGGAAAAACTCTCGGCTCCTTACAAGAGGCCTGCTTGTGCTACGGTCCAGCAAATGGTGTCTTCATAAACGAGCAGAAAATTCCTACTCTCAGTGTAACACCCCAAATCTAACACGTGAGGAGCACCTGAAGAAAGAGGTTACT
This sequence comes from Citrus trifoliata, assembly GCA_018350135.1. NCBI lineage: Eukaryota > Viridiplantae > Streptophyta > Magnoliopsida > Sapindales > Rutaceae > Citrus > Citrus trifoliata. Next base: position 55,585 of record VKKW01000518.1, on the reverse strand, counting down.
CACAATTCATAATCTGTACTCATAAGTTCAGACTGAAATACCTCCAATTCTTATTCAAATAAATCCACAAATTCAAAAGTCTAATACTAAATAATCTCTCCCGAGGACATAAAAATAATAACAAAAGTCTCAAACTCCAAATTACACGTTCATAATAGAAATAACTAAATATAAACACGAGTCTATTCCTCCTCTTATTCAATGGCAAATGGGAACTGAAAATTATTAACTCCAAAGCTAAGCGCACCTCTCAAAAGAAACTTAATCTGCAAAAAGTAATGACGATGGGTGAGTCGTCAACTCGGTAAGTAAAACCATTTCTAACACACTAGGCCTATCGATACCAAAAATATTGCAAGCCTTCTTTTGTTTAAAACATATATCATAATCCATAATTTTCATAAAATGATATATCACGATAACATAAGATAAATTCTTAATAATTCAGAATATTCAAAAGCATATTTACTTACGAAACAAATCATGTAATGCGTATACAGAAAACAAAAAGGTTAGCTCATGTCACATAGTGTCACCTATAGTCCCGGTGACCCGGCCAGAAACAGAATCAGAATATCGTGTGCACACTCAGAACATAAACCCAGTACTAGTCTAGACAGATATATCATATATTACGATCAGAATCAGAATCAAAATAATTACAGACAATGAGCCAAAACATAATGACTTATACGTGGCACTTTGCACTATATGTGGCACTTTGCGACGCTTAGGCCTTTAAGAGGTGGCCCCCGTACAATCATAAATAATTAAAATCATACATAAGCACAAAACATTTGTATCAGTTTCATAAATGTCCATAGCAATAATTTAGGCTTGCAAATTATTTTATGGATAAAATCATAAAAGGTAATGTAACAAAATAACTTACATACTTAAAATGATTTTATAAAATACTTTGTTAAAAGGAATTTAGGTTTGAAAACATTTTCATAAAATGATTTTGTTATGAAAATCTATTAATCTTTTAAGTAGTATAAAAATATTTTTATTTATAATAATAATATCAAAATACTTATACATATCCAATATACTAGGAATGAAGTTACTTACCTCGACAAATGAATTTGAATTAACAAACCTCTAAGCTTCTAAGGACCTCAATCACCTTCAACACCTTAAACAAATACAAGATAAGACAATTAATAACTTATTCTAAGAATCTGATTTTCTAATTCATACCCGTACAGGTCTGATTATCAGAATTTTAACTCTTAATCTAAAACTCAGAATGATATAATATCCGACGAAACTATTCTGGACATCCATAAGTACCCCATGTAAAATTTACAAGAGGATCCGATATCAAAAACATTTTAAAAACTATTTACGTCTCAGCAAACTCGAAACTGTTTTCACATAATCTAAACCAAACAGAACGGGTTCCGTGATTTTTATAAAACAAAATACTAATCATAAAATTATAAAATTAAAACTGGGGATCCTAGACACATATATTAACCTACATATAAACTTTCAGAATTTTCCGAGTTCATTTGATGGTACAAATAGTCTTGTGAATCCGATCGCAATGCTGGAATTGCAGTTTTCCAGTGCAGTGGTTTCTATTTCGAAAATACATATAAAATTCAAAACGAAGTCGAATTTAATGAAATAAAATTTAATCAAGAAGCCCTACATGTCTAGTTTCCAGCAATATAAATTTTATAAGAAAATTCATTCAGAAGATATAGTTTTAAATTCGACATACTCATGCTGTCCAGAATTATCCTGTGCTTAATACGTCAAGGATTGATTAACTAAACTTAATATAAATCAAAACCCTAAACAACACCTAAATACATTCTAAATCTTGCATTATGATCTACAACCATCCAGAATCATGCCAATATAAACCCTAGCTAGATAGAGTGATTAGAAATCCATTGAGAATAGGGAGAATAACTTACCTCCAGCTTTGATTCTCTCCTAAACAAAGGTTTGAATCCTAGGATTTGGGTAGGAGCGTAAAGAGCAGCAGAGAAGAAGAATAAACGTCGTGGACTTAGGGTTATGGAAGAGAAAAAGTATGAATTTATAGGGAATCTTAAGAAACCCTATTTAATTAGGAAAAATAACCCTTTTCCAAAACTATCTCATAGATAACCTCTATTTATAATTAGTATCCCTTTCTTAATAAGGGTTATAGGCCATCCATAATTCCCAATGAAAGCCCAATTTCCATAATTTAATATGTATGGGAATTTGTGGCGTTACACTCGGCAACTCTTCCAGACCTCACATGTCTGCTCACTTATAAGAAGGTCAACTCCGCGTTTAGGACATGGCTGGTGGCTTCATAATATACCATCAAACAAGTGGCTTATCTTGTTAAAACTCAGGGCTACACATACACTATAAATTGAATTTCATCTCAAAAGAGCAAAAGGTCCCAAAATTGAGAAAATCGAGAGCAATTGCATGTGAAGTAAATTGAGAGATTTGAGAGAGTTTTTATTGAGTGTTCTAGTGAGATTCCATTTGGATGTATTGGGGTTTTGTGTGTTAAGAGTTTTTCCTAATTTTGTAAATTTCCATTTGTTAGTCAAATTATCTTCTAGTCTTTGTCTGTAGGTTTTACGCCGAACCACGTAAATTATTGTGTCTTATTTTCTTTGTATTTATTTGTCACATTTATATTTCTCCAAATGTTGTAGTCACCATAATATTGGCAATTGCTCCACCACACGATTCCGCAACAACCATGACTCTCACTACAGCCCCAATAGTAAAATTTCAAGCTTAGGGAATGCTAAAGTACTAGAAGCACTCTCATATTATTCTTTATCAAAGAGATTCCCGTGAGTTGTTCTAAGCGTTCCTCCTCTAGCCAATCAGTCAATTCCAAGTTAGATTTAACTTACATGAATGCTTTTTTCTCTTCAAATGATATCCATAATGCGACATCACGAACTACATCATGCATTCTCACTAATTCTTCTTTAGCAGTGTTTAACAATAAACAAGAAGCTTTGAGCATCTTAATCATTGCACGAAAAATGCTTCTAGCTTCTTCAATTGAGTCAACACCTGGACACAAACACAATCCATGTTGAATAAATAGAGTAAAAAAAAAACTCTAATTATCCAAAGGAATTAAAAACACACTCTAAATAGAACTCACGAAACTCTCTTAAAACAAACCAAGACACAATCGCTAATTGTCTTATTTGTGTTTATTTCTTTTTTAATGTTATACAAACAAGCACAAGGGTTATTTATAGTTACAACCATGCACAACATTACCTTACACACGTTTGCTTTTTATTACTCACATTAAAAAACTAGATAACATATTGTTTGCACTATATTATTTCCCACTCACATTAAAAAATTTTATAGCTTATTGCTTTGCACTCCATTATTGGAATGTAGTTTATCATAACCTAATTTAAAAGCTTCTCATGCTAGAGCTTGGACTTCAAATTATGTCTAACATCCTTGGATCTTGATATTGGGTTGGTGTTGTTTAATTTCAACAACCCCAATATTCTAAATATATCGTCCAAATCAATTTTACAATCTTCCAGAAAGAAGGAACAAAACAAGAAACATAAGTTAGCATTCTCGCCCTTTAAATAATCGTAATTCAATTTTGGACAAGCATAAATGTTGACATTAACATCTTCAATATCAACAGATTTTGAGTCTTTTAGTTTTTGGGATACTACTGTCCATTGATCAGCATCTTTTTCTCTTAAAACACTTCCAACAATTACAATATCTAAAGCCAGTCCTTTACATTCGACTGCAACTTCATTTGCCACATCATCCAAGGTGGAGTTAAATTCATCATCATCAGTAGTATCAGTACATGCATGTTATTTTAGTAAAGCCACTGCATGTTTTTTTAACAAAGCCAATCCTTCTTTTTCCTTTAGAACGTCCAGTGCAATTCACAGTTGACACTTAATAGAAACATATACTTGTTGTAGTGGAGTCGTTAGAAGGATTTTGCAGTCTTTGTGATCATTTCTGTTGGAATCCCAATAATTTGTCAAATTGATTCCTGTCAAAACATCATCCAAGATTATGAGGATCTTGTTCTCATTTTTCAATCTCGTACTAAACCGCATTGCTCTTCCTTCCTCACTTTCTTCCTCTAATTTTAAATTTAACAGGTTTGCAACCTTCCTTTGGATAATTTTGAAGTCAAGATGTTGGGAAACTGTAGCAATTACAACTTTCTTAAAAATCTTCTATCCTTCGACTTTGTTACCCACTGCTATTACCAAGCTTGTCTTTCCCACTCCTCCAGTCCCATATAGTCCCACCATTTTGGTGTTATCATCTTTTAATGCCTCAATTATTTGATCAAAAGTTGATTTTATAGAGTCCGTAGGGATAAATCTGCATGTGCAAAGATTTCTATGCCCGGTAGATTGTCACTATGGGACAGTTTGTTGAATTTGCCACTTTTCTGTAGCTTCAAAAGAATACTAATCATTTCTGCTGCTTTCCTACTCAACCGATATCACAAACCCCAACTAGGAAACCAGCTGTTAAGACTTGCCATGTGCAGCTGTATTTCTTTTTCTAATCTTTGAACATCTGTCATGACATTGCTCGCTTCAATAAGCCATACTTGTACATCTTTGTCAATTTCTTCAGTATTTCTTATTACACTTTCAATATCCTATTGCAAGTAGGCTCGCCCAAATTCTAATTTCTTTTCTTCTCTCCTAAGATTCTCAACAATACTGTTGAAACTAAATAAGTTACCAATTTGGTGTAATAGTTGCCGCAAATTCAATCTAGTAGATCTGTGACCAAGACACACTTTTACATAAATATTAAATAAGCAAAACAGAAGGGGCTAACCAAAAGAGAAAATTTAAGCACCTTAGATCATGCGGCAAAAATACTGGAAACAAACACTTCCACAACAATCCAAAAGTAGTCACCCAAAACAAGAATCTAGTGGCAAATGAAATATTTGAGAGATCATGATGGACTTTTATATAACTTAGCACCCCACTTTCATATAAAAAATTCCTTAAATAATAACCCAAAATTATCAAAATAAAATAAAAATTGACCTCAAATTATTTTACATATCAGAATAATATTAAAAGGGGAAAAAGAAAAAAAAATTGGTCTAAACCTCCAACATTTGAATAAAAACTAAAATGATTGAAAAAATCAATGTCTTTAGTAAAACTATAGAAATGATTCCAAATGTTGAGTTTGCAAAATGAGAAAAAATTCTTGTTGACCCCTCAACGTAATATAAATTTGAAGCTTATCTTCAACTTCAAGAGCTTCAAAAGGATTAGAAATCAAACAAGAAAAACAGGAAAATTGACTTCTCTCTAGTTGAAAAACGAACTAGATGAGAGAAAATAAGGTAAAGAGTCACTGACCAATATAAGAATCGATAAGCTATAGAAAAAGTGCATTGCGATCTTCCACTGTTCACTTCATCTTCTAGTGTTTCTATGTACTAGAAAAGCAAACCTGATGGTTGTCGAAGCCAGAAAAAATAAATACCTACTCTAAATAAATTGTGTATATTGATTGAGCAGGGTCGTGTCCACAGAGATCGATAATTATTTAAATCCTTTTAAAATGTAAAATGCAAAATGGGGGAATTGTTGACAATAATAAAAATCAAATTAAAATAACAAGAATGCAAATTAAAATTGTAATTCAAATTGGGGAAAGCTCTGATTGAAGGAATTAACTCACCTTGATTCGACTACTGATCATTGATTCAAATATAAATCATTACTACTTATTAATAGACCGGTTATAGCTACTGAGACCCTCTAATAGTCAATTTCTCCTTAACTAGTCGATAACCAAGGTACGACCGTTAGTTATTTCCCTAATCAATAGACAAACTTAGATACGATCATAAGATTTAATCAATTGACAACCTAAAAAACCAGAGAGACCCAAATCCTAATCAATAAACGCATACGATGGTTCATTTAAATTAGATTGTTCATTCTCATAACAAAACGCACTGCTATACTATTTGTCACAAACATTAAAATCTTCATATGATGAATCTATTAATTGACAATAGATTAAGTGGATAATTAAATAGTGGCCAATTATCTAATTAACAAACATAATCATGACAGTAATTTAGAGAATAAACAAATACCCAAAAAGTAATAAAACAATTAAAGCATAAGAAATATCTCACAGTAATGATGAATCAAAGCTTTATTAACTTTCAACTAGAATAATAGGTTTAGTTCTTCATAGACAAAAAAGAAAAATTTAGATCTAGGGTTTCTTTCTTTTTTTTGTCAATAGATTCCTCTCTTCAATTCTCTTCCCTCTCTTCTCCTCTAGAGTTCTTTTTAAAATAAAATACTAATATCTAAAATATTATCTAAATATTAAATTTGTAATTACAAAAATAACCAAAAAGTCAAAACACGTTAAAATAAAAACTGCAGGTTCTTAGTTGATAGCAAGCGCCCACGCCTTATCAACAAAGTTATTCTGAAACTCATAATTTCTCCAGCAAAATAATCATCATCTTGTAGCTCAATTTTAGCATCAATCAATAGAATTGCACCTACAAAAATAAAACACAAGTAAATCACTATTATTAAGTCAAAACATTGATATTAAAAGAAGTAAACAATGCAAAATTAGTGCACAAATTGCACTCTAACAACACCATGTCCCAAGTGTGATAGATACTTGCTACCACCATGAGCATGGCCTAAAGCCAAATTAGAATCAAGGGAGCTGTTGACATTTTGGTTGAAAAGACTCAACAATTTGAATAGAGTTCGGTTAGTGAATGCATAATTTGTTGGTACTGAACCTCATTCAAAGAGGATCAAACTGAAGTTGACAGTCCAGAAGGAGATTCTTGAAGGAGTGATTCTTGAACAATCATATGTTGTTATGTCCAGAAATATCACATGTGTGAATCTTGTTCCAGGGTTCATGCAAACCGGCCCTGACCACTGGGATGCTGCAGTGCTGTTAGAGGTGTCATGTTGCTCAGAGGCGAGGTTTCACTAATTTAGAGCAGCTGATTCAAAAGCATGATGCTCCTGCTCGGGTTACAAAGATCAAGAAAATGGATCATGGAATTGAGTTTTTCTTTTCTTACAGAAGCCATGCTGTGAAATTCGTTGAATTTGTGGGGGAGGTTGTTCCAGCACAAAGCCGCCATGAGTACTAAGAGTCGTAATTATAAATGTAAGTACACATGCTCAGTTGAGATCAGTCCTATTTGTCGGGAGGATCTGATTTGCCTGCCGCCAATAGCTGCACATAATTTGGGAAATCTTGGTCCTTTTGTTATCTGCACAAAAGTGACTAATAGCATTGCTTTGCTGGATCCTTTCACTCTCAGGCACTGCTACTTGGATGCTGATCAGTATTGGAGATCACCCTTTAAGGCCTTTTTCACTAGCAGGCAGCTTGTGGAATATATTGTGTTAGATGTGACGGTCGTTTCCATTGAAGTCACTGTTTGCAGCCCAAAGTATGTTTTGGCTGGTGCTCAAGTAGCTCGTGTACTGGGTTTCGGAAAGAACGATACCATTTTATCCACTAGAACACATCTAGGCCATCTCCTGAATCTGGGTGATTATGCTATAGGTTACGATCTCCATGAGGCTAACCAAAATGACATTGAACTTGAAAAATACAGAAGTCTTGTACCACCAGATACAATCAAGATAAAGAATAGTTATAAAGAGAAGAATCAAAGGAAGCATAGGAAACCTAATCCTCCGAAGCTCAAGCCCCTAGACATGGAGGTGGATGGCTCTAAATGTGGAGCTGACCAAGAGAAGGTGAATAATGAGTATGAAGAGTTCTTGAGAGATTTGGTGGAAACTTTGAGTCGTATCACGATAAAGATTACACATCCTCTGAGATGGCATCAATAACTGATGAGGAGGATGTGCCTTCCGTTCCTTTGGACTAGTCGAGTGATAAGGAAGAGGGTGATGATAGCATGATAGAGTGAATGTACAATGTTTTTGTTATGCTTTATGTTTCAGCTATTCGAGAGGCATACTATGTTAGTTAGGAACCATTGCACGTGTTTAAAACAAGTTCCTCTTGGTTGAGTTGAAAAAACAATGTCTTACTGAAGCTTCTGTACTTGTTCTTATTCTTCCAGTAGCCCTTCCTAAATGCATCACAAAGACTTTCTAGGAACGTGGATTGTGAATCTAACCTTACGTTCTAACTGAAACTGAGATATTGATGCAAGTGCTTATGCAATTCCATGCTTATCTACATAAGAGAATATTTCAAAGCAATTTCTGAAGTCCAAGTTCTTAAGGAATTCTGTTTTTGTAACTTTGTTTGTATGATTGTGTTGAAATTTATATCGATCAATCATGCCTCGGAAAACCATCTGAATTATTATACGTACGTTTCTCACAGTAATGTCCAAATATGGCCGCAAAATTCAGCCCATAAACAATCAAGTAAACAAACTTGATTATCATTACTATATAAACACATCAAATAAACAAACTCGCTACTTTTTTCACACCAACTGCACCAGCAAGGAAAGTAACATTGATCGAAACATACGATACCAAATCTTCTAGATTTCACACAGCACTTATTCTTCACTAGTTTCTCCTGTTTTCATTTTCTAGATTCCAAACAGCATTTATTCTTCACTGGTCTGTGGTATTTTTTCATAAACATCCAGCTTCCTGAACCTCCGAGGAAGTAAACAACGACCACCAAACTGCTGCTGGAAGTGAATGATTGCAGCAAAAAGCAAACCAACAAACAGGATAGCGACATCCCAACCACTGGAGTAGATGTCTGCAGCAGGATCAGCATAAATGTACGAACCATCGAACTCCTGAACATAGTTTTGGGCCCTGTAAATATCATATGCGTGTGGCACCAAGCGGACAACAGTCAATCCGATGTAGAAGAAGCGGGAAAGTGCATTTTCTCTTGAGTTGTGAAAAATGTTGAGGAGAATTTGAGGTAAGAGAAAACCATCCAGCATCAAACCGGCATATGATCTCAAGTTCCCCCAAAGAGAATGCTCCTGGTTGTTATAGCGAAAAGATTGTGCCATTATGCCAGTTTTGCTGGTCCTCCAGTTTACAAACAGAGTTATTAAGGCTCCAGCTAGATACACTGGCACGGTCAGGAATAATGCCATTTTCTCAGCAGTCCACAAGGCCTTCAGGCTGTTGTCACGCATTCTTCTGGACAATGAGTGCTGGAGAAGACGACAATGTAACAGAAAAGCCACCATTGTGACTACTCTTACAATCACTTCTTGCACCTCTAGCCATCCTCCACTTCTAAGCAAGACAGAGTGGGGATACTCGTTTTGAAAGAACAAGGCTTCAAAATTTAGAACAAGAAGAATCATGTGGCCCAGAGTGAGAATCGCAAGCATGAGAAGCGAAATGAAAGGAAGAACATCTGGGTGCTTGTTCACGTACAGGAGTTGAAGTACTACAAAGATACACGCAAGTGTCTTTGATATCAGAACCATGAGGAGCTCCAAATCCATCCTCCATATTGATCGTCTCTCCAGGATCCTGTAATAAGAAGTGGCAGAGACACACAGAGGTTCAAAGTAAAGAGAATCAGATTTGTTGCGTAAACTTGTAATTCTTCCTCTGATAAAACCTCCCTTCGTCATTGCATTTAGTGGAGGAAACTGAAGATGGATGCTAATCTCGCAGTCCATAGAATTATTGCTCGATTTCTGATATTTTAAGCCAGCATCTCTACAGCCAACCATGCAAAGGACTCCTGTTTCTGAATCATAAATCCCTTCAGCAAATATTGCAACTCGCCCCTCCTCCCTCGAAGAAATGTTGAATAAACTCTCCACACCACCCAAATTCAGATAGTAATGCTGTCTCAAACTTATTTTGTAGCTGATATTGAGTGGTTTACTACTGCTGTTATTTGATTCAACAACAGAGCTTGTGGTACTCGAGCTTGACCATGATATGAAGGATTCTGACAACTGAGAGATTTGATCATCAACAGCTATTGGAACTGCATGGCCCCATGCAATTTCCCCTCCAGAGATTTTGACAGAAATGCCAAAATTCATTTCTTGGGAAAATCCATCCGGATATTTTTCCAAACTGTTTCTCAAAGGTTTCTTCTGCAAGCATGACATATTTCTTACCTTTTCCATCTCTGTGTATTCATACTTCAGTCCTGGAACTTTAAGCACTTCATTATCCGTACTTCGGAACAGAATCCTCCCAAAATAACCTGTATCATTCAAAGCTCTGTTGCTCCATATTTGGCCTGACATGCTGGTAGATTCTCTGATTGACCAAATTGCAGGGAATCTTAATGTCAGCCTTATTGAACAATCTTCCACACGAGAATTGTCCAAAGAACCATGTGCGTTCAGAATTCTGCATGCTGCAACACACAGCCGATTCTTCTTCCAATCCCATGATCCTTCTGCAACAAAAGTTGTTTCTGGATTGAAATTGCGGTAATAGTCAACATAGCTAGTATTCGGAAATTCCATCAGAAACCTCAATCTTTGTCCCTCTGTTGAACACTGAATGGTGTTTAAAGACATCACTTGAGGCAAATATCCCACAGCATCGCCAAAAGGATTGCAACTCTTCGAAGAATTGCAATCACTTGCATACTCTAACTCAAATGCATTGACTCGCCTCTTAAGGATTGAACAAATAGTTGAACTGACCTGTAAGCTGAGTGACAAATTCTCTGCTGGAACATTGATCTCACCAGAACACTTGTTCTCGAGTTCTTTCGAAAACATAGTGTACTGGTAATTGGTTTCAGGGAATATCAACAAGGAAATAGGATCAAAATAGCTTGGATCGTCAGCAGAACTCAAGCTCCGCAACGTTCCAGCTACAAGACTGGTAATATTACTTGAATCTTTTACACCATTAAGCTTTAGAACAGCATGATGATGAAGCAGATTACCTTCTGGAGAGTAACTAGTACTTGAACCCACCATGCAAAGCTTCCCAGATGATTTTGACCAGAAGCCTTTCAAGCTAAAGCTCAAAGCGCTATTATCTCCAGCCATTAGAGGCGAGAAGACTGAATGACCATAAGTCCTACCGTGTCCAAAATGGTACCAGTTGTAGAAGTGCAAATTCCCCTCAAATTTGAAGACACCTTCAGCATTAGTTGTGTAGACGTTCTGGGTGTGAAACAACAGAAGGTTGTGTTTATTTGAAGAGTATTCAGATGGGTTTGGATTGAGTATTCGATCCCCACCATCATAGTAACCATTTTGGAAGGGATGGAATGGCAAGGAGTCAAACTCAGGGGCGGTTGCTGTTGACTCTGGGACAACTGAAGCACAGTGGTCACCGTAAGAGATTTGAGTTCCATTGCAGTGAGTTAAAAGCAGGAGAAATATGAAAGTATGAATAAGCCATGAAATCAGAAAGCAGCATCCATGCAAAGTAAGAGGAACCGTAGCCATATGCATAGATTGTAAAAGACGGGAAGAAAATTTAGTCACCACAGGAAGTTGAGTTATTCATTTTAAGTTGTCTATTTATGCATCATTCATGTGTCTCTTCCCTTAGAAATTTCCTACTACAAGACTTGAGAGAGTAGGTAGAAGTCTTTGGATCATTTACATGAAAAGCTTACTTGGACATGAACCACTTACTTTGACACGTGCTTTGAAAGAATAATTTTGGATAATTTGTCTGTGAGATTGAAACATATTATGTGGTCTATATAAAATCAGAAATGAATGTTAATGTCAATAGCTCTAATTTCAAGTTCACATTGATTATTCATGAAGAAAAGTCATACTCCCACCTTGAAAGTTCTTCTTGAGGCATGAAATTCTATACGTGCACATGGGGTTTGAACCAGAGAATACGTTAACCGGGATAGTAATAGTCCACTGATGGTGATCGATGGAAATGTTTAATAAAAATGAAATTGCTAGGAATTTGACAAGAGGGAACGGTGGACTTTCAAAATAAAGTTATTTGTTTACAGAAAAAAATTTGTTGAAATTTTATAAATATGTATTCAGAGAACATTATCTCCAGGCAATTTTATTTACATAATGTAAAACTGAAGAGGAGTCACAGGTACGCAGCAGCAACATATAAATAAAGTCAATGAGATTAAGAGTGCTTAACATATAAAAAATTAAAAAAGAGTACTAATGTAACTTATTTTGCATGGTTGAAATGCATGGTTGAAATATATAAGAAAACCAACTACAACTGGAGAATTAACAACTGTTCAAATGTAGAATGAATAGGCCAAAGAATTCTGTGACAAATTGCAATCTCTGTGCTCTGTTCTTCCTGGGAAGCAATATTGGGCTTTGCATCCCAAAATGCGTATACTTAATTAAGAGAGTCCGTAACTTACAAACTAATCCAAGAAGTCACTCGCTGGTAATGTGGGATACTACAATCACTCACTCTCGAAACCTTACTACTTCTAATTCAAAAAACGAACCCTCATTTCCAACATTTAAAGACCAATTCTCACTCGAAAAATTTCTCAAAGACAGGTGCAAATCGGGTAATTTTACTCCCACTGAAGCTCTTTGTTTCTTTGATTCCATGATCAAAATGCAGCCTTCTCCTCGTCCTGCGTCTTCCTTCAACATTTTGTTTGGTGGTCTTGCTAAGGGTAAGCAATGTGATACTCTTTTTTTACTATACAAGAGACTTAATTCAGTTGTTGGGTTGTTGCCAGATTGTTTATTGGTTAATTGCTTTTGCAAAATGGGCAGAATGCGTGATGGTTTTGTAGTTTTTGGGAGAATCCTAACTGGATATATTGTAGAGGCTATTGAACTATTCCATACTTTGAGGAATCTCAAGTTTGAACTTAATGTTGAAGCCTACAACTGCCTTATTGATGGATTATGTAAATCAGGCAGACTCGAAATAGCATGGAAAATTTTTCATAGCTTGCTTAGTAAGGCCCAATTCCAAGAAGAGGTAGGGAAACCCAATCCAATTTAATAAATCCGATTCAATCTAATCTAATTTTGAAGGATTGAGTGAATTATTATGGGTTAATTGAGATATTGTTTTAGAATTCAATTGATAATTGGGTTGGGTAGGATTAATTATGAACTCATCTAACCCATCCCAACTCATGTAAATAATAATAATAATAATAATAATATGTTTATTCTCAGTTACAAAATTCTAAAATTCTAAATGGCTAACTTAATCTTTAACTCTTTTTATTTTTTTAGAAGAGATTATTTCATTCTTGTATCTGCTATTCTAGACTCTAATTTTAAAAATAAAATCACTCTCTCATATAAATAAATTTATTATCATATAAGTTTAAATTTGAAAGTAAATTGGTTTCAATTTCTCTTTATTTTTTATTAAACACTTAACAATAAATAACTATTAATCAATTTCATGTCGATGCTATATATGAAGCTAGCTAATTATTTAAAAGCTCTAAATTTAGAATTAAAAAAAAAAAAAGAGATGTGGGAAGCTAGGAATAAAGTGTAGAAACACATTGCCGAAATTTTCTTAATTTTAAGATAGTTGATTTTTTAAATTTTTTTATCGAACACTAGACAGTGAATAAAATTTTTATGTTATAGTAGATATATATTTAATTTTAATAAATTTCATTTCATGTCTCATATCTTTTTTTGTTTAAATTTATTTTTAATTTGACCTTCAACTCGATCAACCCAACCCAACCCGATGATTTAAGGTTGGGTTGGATTGAGTTAAATCTGTTTATTTAATTGAGATGGATTGATTTTATCTCAACCAATGGATTAGGTTAGATTTTCATATACCCTATCCAACCCAACCTATGCCCACCCCAATGTCGTGACATATAGGATACATAGGCTTGTAATAAGAGGCAAATTGGAAGGCAAATGATTTATTTCTTGATATGGAATCAAAGGGTCTGTCGCCCAATTTTATCGTACTTAATATGCTCATGCACGGTTTCATCTGAAATAACGAGACTTTAAAAGTTAATTAACTTCTTCAGAAGATGGAGAAAAATGTAATCCCAGATGCTTCCATATTTTCAATAGTTGTGGACTTATTGGTGAAGAATGAAATTAGACGAGGCTGACACTTCCGAAACATTTGTTGTTTCATCAGATAACTTCAAAGTCTAGCAACTTTTTGTTGTAAAATAGCTTCTTCTTTTTTATTTTATTCAATTCATGATTTTCTTCTCATGATGTCTCTTTCTCATTAGCTGGAAATGCTAGTTCTTTAAATTCTTCCAATTTAAGACCTTTTGTTCTCTGAAATATATGAGATGTCATTTTATTTTTCTTCTATTAGAGGGTGCAAGATTTATGTCAAATCTTTGCTCTAATTAGATTTATTGTAAAAGTCCAAAGTCCAAACCTGACAACCAAGCAGACATTGTTCGTTTTGGCACATCATCCATCACGATTTTGTTATTAGGCTTTACAATTGAAAATGCATTTTTCTAATTAGAGTATCTCTAAAAAGCTCTATTAATTTTACTTTTCAAATATTTATTTGCTTACCTATATAGTAAAAAAGAGAGCAAGAAAATATGTTATTCTCCAAAAGATTCTTCAAGTAAAAATAAATTAATATTATTTTAATCAAATAAATTTTTTTCAAAGAAAAAATAAATAGTAATTAAAGCACTTCTCTCTTTCTAATAAAAAGTAATAAAATATAAATTGAAGAGTGAGAAAGCAACTCTACAAAATTGAAGAGAGAAAATCATTTCTTATTTGAAAAATTTTAATTGGAATGTTTTTTGGAGTTTTAAATACTGATGTTACTCTTCAAATAATATTTTTTTCAAATAAGTAATAAAATATTATTTGAAGAGCCTTTTTGTAATACCCAATTCTCCTAATGGTATTTAAGTCTTTTTAGTTTTTAGTGATCCTTTTTACCCTAGTATAAATAGGACAAGATGTCTTTCCATTGTGAGAGAGGGAGAAAGAAAAATCGGCTAAGGAAAAAAAAATGACAGGGAGAAAAAAAAAGATGGAGAGAAAAGAGAGAAAAGAAAAGAAAAAGAGAAGAAGAAAGTCTTCTTCTTTGTCCTGCCATGAGCAACTGTTAGAGTGTAATTTAAGCACTAGTTTTGCATTGTTTACTTCCTTTAATATCGATGTTTTGCACTTAATAATAGTTATTTGCTTGTGTTTTATTTCTATAGGTGCAATTCTATTTATTGGTGCTAAAATTGAGGTACAAGATGATTTTTTAGGATGATTGTTTTCCTGGAGAAATTATGAGCTTCAGAAGAACTTTGTTGATAAGGCGTGAGCGCGTGTTGTCAACTACTGACCTACAGTTTTTAGTTTAACGTGTTTTGTCTTTTTGGTTATTTTTGTAATTCCAAATTTAATATTTAGATAATATTTTATTTATTAGTATTTTATTTTAAAAAGAACTTTATAGGAGAAGAGGGGGGAGAGAATTGAAGAGGGGAATCTATTGTCAAAAACCATATATCTAAATTTTTCTCTTCTCTCTATGAAGAACTAAACCTATTATTCTGGTTGAACGTTAATGAAGCTTTGATTCATCATTACTGTGAGATCTTTCTTATGCTTTAATTGTTTTATTGTTTTTTGGGTATTTATTTATTCTCTAAATTATTGTCATGATTATGTTTGTTAATTAGATAATTGGCCACTATTTAATTATCAACTTAATCTATTGTCAATTAAAGGATTCATCGTATGAAGATTTTAATGTTTGTGACAAATAGTATAGCAGTGCGTTGTGTTATAAGAATAAACAATTTAATTTAAATGAACCATCGCATGCGTTTGTTGATTAGGATTTGGGTCTCTCTAGTTTTTCAGGTTGTCAATTGATTAAATTATATGATCGTATCTAGGGTTATTTATTGATTAGGGAAATAACCAATGGTCGTATCTTGGTTATCGACTAGTTAAGAAGAGATTGGCTATTAAAGGGTCTCAGTAGCTATAATTGATCTATTCATGAGTAGTAATGATTTATATTTGAATGAATGATCAGTAGTCGAATCAAGCTGAGTTAATTCCTTCCACCCGAGCTTTTCCCAATCTGAATTACAGTTTTAATTTGCATTCTTGTTATTTTAATTTGATTTTTATTATTGTCAACAATCCCGCCATTTTGCAATTTACATTTTAAAAATTATTTAAATAATTACCGATCTCTGTGGACACGACCCTACTCATTCACTATACACAATTTATTTAGAGCAGGTATTTATTTTTGTTAGCTTCGACAACCATCAAATTTTGGTGTCGTTGCTAGGGATTGGTGTCGTTTATTTAATTTTTTTTTACATTTTACTTGGTGTATGGTTCGTTCTTCTCGTACAGCTACACTTTCGTTTGATCCTAAAGTTGAGAAGACAGCTCGCCAGCTGAGACAGTAGACGAAGCGAGCTAAGCAACGATCCTCGTCGCTTATGCTTTCTGAAATAGATATGATGCCTGATTTGGTTGAATCATCTAGCGATTTAGAAGAATAAGTGATGGATAGAGCTGCACATGTAGAAAGAACTCTTAAAGAGTTAGCTGAACCAGACTTGAATCAGCAACCACTCTACATTCAATATGTGGACTTGGAGGTAAATTTTGAATTAAAATCTGGTTTTATTCATTTGTTACCCAAGTTTCATGGTTTTGCAGGTGAAGATCCTCATAAACATCTCAAGAAATTTCATGTTGTGTGTTCAAGTATGAGGCCACAGGGCGTGACTGAAGAGATGATTAAGTTGCGTGCTTTTCCTTTCTCTTTAGATGGGCTAGCTAAAGACTAGTTGTACTACTTGCCTCCTGGATCAATTGCAACGTGGAATAGTTTGAAGAAGCAGTTCCTCGAGAAGTACTTTCCTGCTTCAAGAGCTGCCAACATCAGAAAAGACATTTGTGGGATCAGACAACTTCCTGGGGAGACTTTGTATAAGTATTAGGAGCGATTCAAACAATTGTGTGCCAGTTGTTCTCAACATCAGATTTCTGATCAACTTCTTATTCAATACTTTTATGAAGGACTGTCATTGATGGATAGGAGTATGATAGATGCTGCTAGTAGATGTGTGTTGGTGAACAAGACCCCTACTCAAGCAAGGGAGTTGATCTCAAATATGGCTGCTAATGCACAACAGTTTTGGCAGTAGGCAAGATCCCACTTCAAGGAAAGTGAATGAGGTAAATATTTCTTCTATTGAACAACATTTATATAAACTTACTTCTCTTGTGGAAAAGTTTGTTGTAGGTAATGTGCAACAGATGAAGACTTGTGGCATTTGTTCCAATATGGGTCATTCAACTGATATGTGTCCGACACTTCAAGAAGAACCCGTTGAACAAGCCAATGCAGTTGGAGGATTTCCAGGCATGCCTCAGATGAGGTATGATCCTTATGCACAAATATACAATTCGAGATGGAAGGATCATCCCAACTTCAGCTATGGAGTTAGGCCGTCAGGATTCCCACATCAATACCCACCAAGACAACCAGTCCCTCCACAGTCAAACTCCAAGTCAGGTATATTTCTTGAAGAAATTGTTAAATCACTTGCGACTAACACTCAATAATTTTAGCAGGCAACTACAACAAGCATTCAGAATTTAGATAACCAAATGAGTCAATTGGAGACTATAGTGAGCCGTCTGGAGTCTCAAGTATCAGAGAGATTGCCTTCACAATTTGAGGAGAATCCAAAGCAAAACGCTAGTGCTGTTATCTTTAGAAGTGGGAAGGAGTTGCAAGAGCTTAGTAAAAAAGTGACAAAGCATGTAGAAGATAAGCTTGAGAAGAATGAATTGATGCCTAAATCTCAAAATTCGCAACCCACTAGAGCGAAACCTCTACCTGTGGTGATACCTCCTCATTTTCCAAGTCGGTTTGCAAAATCCAAGAAGGAGGAACAAGAAAAAGACATCCTTGAGATATTTCGCAAGGTTGAGGTAAATATTCCCTTATTAGATGCTATAAAACAAATACCTCGATATGCTAAATTTCTTAAGGAACTGTGCACCTCCAAGAGAAAATTAAAAGGAAATGAAAAAGTTCACATGAGGGAGAATGTTTCAGTAGTTCTCCAAAAGAAACTACCTCCTAAGTGTAAGGATCTAGGTATGTTTACTATCCCTTGCAAAATTGGTAGTGTTAGAGTTGAGAATGTTATGTTAGATCTAGGAGCTTCTATTAATGTCATGCCTTGTTCCATTTATTCATCTTTGAATGTTAGTCCATTAAAAGAAATAGGCGTGATAATTCAACTAGCTGATAGGTCTAATGCATATCCTGATGGGGTATTAGAAGATGTCTTAGTACAAGTTAATGAGTTGGTTTTTCCTGCTGATTTTTATGTACTTGATATGGAAGAGGATAACTCCTATAATTCTGTCCTAATTTTGCTAAGAAGTCATTTTCTTAAGATTCCTAGGACTAAAATAGATGTACATAAAAGGACTCTCACTATGGAGTTTGATGGAGAGGTTATAGAGTTCAATATGAATGATGCCATGAAATATCCTAGTGAGGAACATTCGACATTTTCTGTGGATGTTATTAACCCTATAGTACAGGAAGTTTTTTATTTGGATGTTGAAGATTCATTGGTAGCTGGTTTGAATAATAGTTTGGGCCTCAAAGGATTGAAAAAGGATGAAAATGAGTTTGTTTTAAATTCTATATTGCAAGAGACAATTTATGAATTAAATTCTTTGAGAACTTTAACTCATCATATGTCATATATGGAATTACCTTCATCTCATGCAAAACTTCCTCCATCTATTTTGTTGGCACCAAAAATAGAGTTTAAACCATTGCCAAGTCATCTATAGTACATGTTTCTAGGAGATAGTAAGACACTTCCGGTGATCATCTCTTCAAAACTTAGTACTTTAGAGGAAGAAAAGCTTATTAGAGTGCTGAAGGATTACAAAAAGGCTATTGAGTGGACAATTGCTAATATTAAAGGGATAAGTCTGTCCACGTGCATGCATAGAATACTGCTGGAGGAAGATGCCAAACCTTTGATTCAAGCTCAATGCCGTTTGAATCCACTCACGATAGAAGTAATAAAGAAAGAAATTATAAAACTTCTTGATGCAGGTATAATCTATCCAATTTCGGATAGCAAATGGGTAAGTCTGGTACAAGCGGTATCAAAGAAAATCGATATAAAATTGTTAAGAATTCTTATTGTGAGTTAGTACCCACCCGAGCTCAGAATAGGTGGAGAGTTTGTATTGATTTTAGAAAGCTTAATTCACTCATTATGAATGATTATTTTCCTATTTCTTTTATTGATCAAATGCTTGAAAGGTTGGTAGGAAAATCTCATTTTTCTTGTCTTGATGGCTATTCAGGTTTTCATCATATACCAGTTGCGCCTGAGGATCAGGAGAAAACTACCTTCACATGTCCTTTTGGAACCTTTGCATACCGACGTATGCCATTTGGTCTTTATAACGCTCCCACCACTTTTAAGAGGTGTGTGATCAGTATTTTTTTTAGACTATGTAGAGAACATTATAGAGGTATTTATGGACGATTTTACGTCTATGCTGATTCTTTTGATGATTGTCTCTATAATCTGAAAAAGGTGCTTGAAAGATGCATTGAAACAAACCTTGTGTTGAATTATGAAAAATGTCTTTTTATGGTAGATCAAGGCATTATTTTGGGTCATGTAGTCTCTGATAGAGGAATTGAGGTAGATAAAGCTAAGATAGATGTTATTAAATCGTTACCTTATCCCACATGTGTGCGGGAAGTTCATTTTTTCCTTGGTCACACAGGTTTCTATCGATGTTTTATCAAAGATTTTTCAAAGATAGCTCAGCCTTTATGTATGCTGCTTTAGAAAAATATGACGTTTGATTTTAATGAAGCATGCAAGGTAACATTTGATAAGCTCAAGGAGTTATTGACTTCAGCTCCAATTATACAGCCACCCGACTGAAGCCTCCCTTTTGAGATAATGTACGACGCTAGTAACTATACTGTTGGTGTTGTTCTCGGACAAAAGGGTTGGAAGAGCTGCTCACGGGATATAATATGCATCAAGGACACTTGATAGTGCTCAGTGCAATTACTCAACAATAGAAAAAGAACTTTTGGCTATTGTTTTTGCTTTAGAAAAATTCCGTTTATATTTATTGGGTACTAGAGTGATTATTTTTTCTGACCATGCAGCTCTCAGATATTTTCTCGCCAAAAAGGAAGCGAAATCGAGACTCATCTGTTGGATCCTACTACTTCAAGAGTTCAACTTGGAGATCCGTGACAAGAAATGAGCAGAAAACTTAGTTGCAGACCACCTTAGTAGATTGACTACGAGTAAAGAAGCAGCACCTTTGAAGGATGATTTTCCAGATGAGCATCTCTTTGTAACTCAAGGTATGGTTCCTTGGTACGCTGACATTGTCAATTACTTAGTTACAAGAACACTACCTAATGATCTGACGAGGGCTAAAAAAGATAAGATTAAGAGTGATGCTAAGTACTATGTTTGGGATGACCCTTACTTGTGGAAATATTGCTCTGACCAAGTCATCAGAAGGTGCGTATCTGAGTTTGAGATTCCTTTTATTCTTCAGTTTTGACACTCATATGCATGTGGTGGTCATTTTGGTCCCAAAAGGACAGCATCTAAGGTGTTAGAATGTGGTCTATTTTAGCCTACTTTATTTCATGATTCATTCATATTTTGTAAGTCGTGTGAGAATTGTCAAAAGACTGGCAATTTAAGTCATAGGAATCAAATGCCACTTACCCCTATTCTTGTGTGTGAAATATTCGATGTGTGGGGCATTGATTTTATGGGACCCTTTCCCTCAACTTTTGGCAATGTTTACATTCTTTTAGCAATGGATTATGTTTCTAAGTGGGTAAAGGCTAAGGCCACCTGGACTGATAATGCTAAAGTTGTTGTAGATTTTGTCAAGTCTAATATTTTTGCCAGGTTTGGTATACCGAGAGCGGTGATAAGTGATAAAGGCACTCATTTCTGTAATCGGGTGGTTGAGGATTTGTTCAAGAGATATCATGTTACCAACCGAGTGTCTACCGCCTATCATCCACAGACAAGTGGACAAGCTGATATGTCAAACAGAGAAATCAAGTAAATTCTTGAAAAGATGGTTAGTCCAAATCAAAAGAATTGGAGCTTACGATTAGATGATGCATTGTGGGTGTATCTCACCGCATACAAAACTCCTATAGGTATGTCTCCTTATCGTTTAGTATTTAGTAAACATTGTCATTTACCTGTAGAGTTTGAGCACAGAGCATACTGGGCGGTTAAGCAATGCAATATGCAGATGGATGAAGCGGGAAAGCAGAGGAAGTTGCAGTTGCAAGAGTTGGAGGAGATTAGAAACATCCCATGCAACCAGCTCGCGTTCACCAGTAATCCCGCATGACCAGCAGCCATGCACCCGTAAGCTCCAGCCGAGCAGCAATCGCGCGCAACCAGCCTACGTCCCCAGCTGCACCAACCCTGCAACCAGCCCACACCCAGCATTCCAGTTGCGTGAATCAAAATCGGTGAGTGAAATTACTGTAACAATGTCGAAGAGGAAAGCATAAACTTCCAAGTCTTCTAAAAAGAAACCCATCGCAAGGAAATCCAAGATTGCCACTCCCACTACGGTTCCATGAAACACAGTTTCAGATTTACGCCAAGCCATGAGACAAAGATCGAAACATGGAAAAAGCATGAGTGTTTTGCCACTTGCTGAATCCAATCTCGGAGGGTGCCTCACATTCACGACTCAATAAGAGAAAGAAAGGTACAAAGATATTTCCAAGCGAAAAATACTTCCAGCTAAGTATATTCATTACTCGACTCTTGAAAAATTGGATGTTAAGGATAATTTTGATTCTTTGATAGATAAGATTGGTTTGCGTAAGTTTGTTGATGTTGATTGTTTGGGTTATGTTGAGTTGATTAGGGAGTTCTATGCTACTTTTCAACTTAATATACTGAATGATTTTACTTTGCATACTCCGAACGTTATAAAGTTTAGGTTAATGGGACGAAATTTTTCACAATCTATCACAGATTTTAACCTAGCTTTAGGATTCATTGATGATGATTATTCTTCTAGTGATGCATATTTAGGGACAACTTGTGACTTTAGCGAAAATTTTGAGCCTTATGGTCTTTGGCGTAATTTATCTTTTGATCACAATGCCTATGACCCGACTAAATCAAAGAGCTCTTTCTTACATGATCCTATTTTGAAATGTGTGCCTCGGTTCTTAGCATATAATGTTTTAGGAAATAAAGATCACTCTAGAGTTTTCTCTAACACTGAGTTTTATTTTATCTGATGCATGTTAAATGATGTGAGGCCTAATCTAGGTTTTTGGTTAGCATATCAATTTTAGAGTGTGCTTAAACGTTATAGGACTTTATTTCTTAGTCCATGCATATTCTGTTAGCTATAAACTTATGTGTGCTTGATCCTGACAATAATGATTTACATCCTGCTTGCCAAAAGGAATTTTTGGATATGTCTTTATTTGAAAGAACAGGTGTGGTCGAATTCAAGGAAGGGAGATTTCAGTTTACTAAACCATGACTCACTCAACTTCCAAAGAAGCTTTATGCTAGAAGTGGTGCTACCTCTGATGATGAGTTTGACGACGAAACTGCTGCCCCACCAACTATTCCTTCTACATCTGCACCACTTTTGAGCATTCAGTTAGAGAAAATAGAGTACAAGCTGAACAAAATAGAGCAGAATTTGGCCGCACACTTCGAGAGTGTGGGATTTATCCCACCATTTTCGCCAAGCCCATAGACGTTATGTGGATCAAAGCTCACAAATCAGGGACGTTTTTCCTTTAATCTTTTATCCTTACGCTTTATTTCTTTATGTGAGCTTTGATTATCATACATTGGGGACAATGTAAATTCTTGGTGTGGGGGAGGGATTTTTGCAATATTGATATCTGGAAGCATTATTTTCACTCTGCTCATCCTTAAATGATTTTGGAGTTAATATGCTTCATTTATTATTTTTAAATTCTTTTTTTTTCTTTTCTTTCTTACCACTCTTTTCCCATCTATCTCAAATTATTTACATCTATTTTTATTTTATCATACTTTTTCATTTTTTCCACACTCACATTTTATCTTTCACTTTTTATATTACTACATACATCTTTCTCGCTTCTTATCCTTTTTACATTTTCTTTTATATATCACTCATACCTTCTTCTCATTCTACGCTACTATTGATGGTTGATTCATTTGAAGAGTGTACATGATTTGATGGCAAATTTACCAACTTTATGAAAATTTGAGCCTATGAGCAACCACTTTGCTCTAATTATTTTTGTTATGTGAATATCAATCTTAGTTTGTTTATTATCGAACTTACTTTGTTATACATGTTGAAGTCGATGTTGTGCAAATTTTAATGTACTCGCAAGCGCACAAATCTATTGTAATGTAGATCAATGGTGACGAGTGTCGATCCCACGAGGAGGTGGATTTTAATTGTGTCTAGAATTAATTTTGTGAATGGATGGTTGGATTTATGGTGGAAATGATTTGGAATATGCTAAAAGTTAAATTAAAATGGCGAGAATAAATTCTAAAATTGCAATTGCAATGGAGAGAATAAATTGAAGAGAAAATCTATTAAATTGATGTACTTAGGTATCTGGATCCGTATCAACATGCATCATGGGCTAAATAATCCGTATTAATGCCAATTAAATCATGAGGGGGGAATCTACACCTCATAAACCACGCTCTAATCAATATGGTGCTAAGGGCTTATCGTGCCAAATAATAATAACCTTGTACTAGAGGGCCGGTGAAACCAAGGCGGTACTAGACAAGATTAATATTATTTGTCGACGAGATGTCAAAACATCCACAAAAGCTAGAGGGGAAGAGAAAATAAATTTAACAAATAAAGCCCATGACACATGTTGAAACTTCACATTCAACCCAAGCTTGAAAGAAAATTAGCCACTCATAATTAAACTAGGGGCAAAATAGAAATTTATTAAAATACGAAGAAAATACAAGATAGAGAGGGAATTACAGAAATGGATCCTAAAAATGGATTCAGAGATATCAAATTAGGGGGGGAGGCCCCCCTTTTATAGATACATGGAGTAAATCATGGCCATCAGATTAAACACAATTTGGACGCTCAGGATTGCGCCACGTCATCAGTCAACAGTCCACGGTTTGACCACGTGGATGAACAGTAACACGATTTGACCTGGATGAACAGTAGCGCAATTTGGTTGAAAATAATCCTGTGTGATGCATGCACCGTACGCGAGATTTTTCATCCACTGATATGCTGCCCCGTCACCATCAACAATACATAAAAATTTTAGTCCAACAGGATCGTGACACCTCATCAGTCAATGCCACATCATCGGTCAATGCCACATCATCGATCCGTCTATGTGAACAGTGTTGTGAATAGTACCGTACACGTGAATAGTACCGTATATGTGAATAGTGCCATTTTTCTTTTTATGCTCCTCCTAAGGTTTTCGACCGTCCTGAGTTCAAAAGTAATGTCCGTTTTACCGTCTGATCTCTCCTTTATTGTGAAATGACTATAATGCCCCTAAAATAAATAAAATACTTAATTAAAATAAAACACACATAATTAGATTACAAGAAGCTTAAATATATAAAAGTAAAGGTTGTTAGTAAGACTTGAAATGTAAAATTACGATTTTCTCCTTTATAAATATACATTTTCTAATACTCAACACACCCCCCAACCAGCTTATTACTAGTCCCTAGCAAATAAAGCAAAAACAAAATTCAAACACAAATTTTTTTATTTTTTACACTCGTGTTTATTCAATCAGACTAATAATAGCAATCAAATAAAAGTATAAGCATTATCTCCAGTCCAAAGAAACAGCACACCTACATCAACCATCCACATGAATCAGCCCAGTAGAATTTGTTATAACTACTTTCAAAAATGACATGTCAAACCCCAAATTCTCACTGGAAATAGTGACACTCTCACAAAAGAATTAAACCCAATAAAAATAGTCACTCCAATTAATGGTAATTGAGAGAAAATATTAAAGAAGTGATATCACATGCTCTCACCAAGATGAAATAAATATGCCCTCAGCTTAAAAATAATACGATCTCAAGTGAAATAAAAATGCTAATCAACCCACTTTATTCATCTTTTTTTTAATTATGCATCACTACATCTTTTTAGCCCTTATAACTACCTTCTATTTCAGATTATAGTTCCCTAAAATCAAGAAGGACTTTTATTAGGACGTAACGTAGGCTAAGGACATGGTTAACAAAAAAGGGAAATAAGAAAAACAAAGTGTATGTTTGAGAAAAAATGCAGAGATTTTTTTTTTTTGAAGTTGCAAGGTGGATTTCAACTTTTATTGTTTTTTTTTCTTTTTTCTTTTTTGAAATAACAACTTTTTTTTTTGCTTTTATTTGGCATAACTTCACTGAACAATATAATTATTTACATTTTCTCAAACATAAATAGGTGATGGAACTTATAAGACATCGGGTAATACTCCAAATCGGAGTAGGTCAAGATGATAAGTTGACAAAGAAAATTTTTTCGTTTTTTTTTAAGGCTCAAAAGGGTTAACAATGGATATTTAATAAAAGGGATGGCTAGAAAGGCTCAAACTGATCAAAGATGGCCTTTCCATCGTCTTTTAGGGTTCTAGATAATCATTCATATCTACTAGTTAGATGGGCCTTCCAATGTAGCAACAAATATTTTTTTTTTACAATTTTTTTTAGGGTTAACTTAAAAGAAATCTAGAAATCGTGTATAAAATAATAAACTGCTAAGCTGTATAAAGAATGGGCAAAAGGGTTACTCTCCAAGAAAAATGATAGGCTCAAAAACTCACTTGATACTTATTATGACATGTTCATTCCTTCAAGCAACTCATATTTGTCTCCGACATCAACATGTAAAGTAGCAAATATAGTGTAACATCACTTAAGACCAAAGATAATACAAATACTAAAATTTGAAATTCATCATGTCATCCAATATTAAAACAAATCACACATTTTTTTTTAAACAACATTCTACCCCCCAACCTATTCTAAACATGAAAGGAAAATATGCATGCAGAAATGTGAAAATGATGTAGAAAACTAATTAGAAAAGTTATACTTAAAATGATGGAAAAACAAAATGATTTTTTTTTTTAACTTAGAAGATGCGTTTCTAGAGGCACTACACTCCATATTCAGCCATTTTCGACTCAAAAGTTTGGAAAATATATATTTATAGAGGAGAAAATAAAAAGAAAAAGAAAAATAAACATCAAAACTTAATAAAGAAAAAGAAAACTTTTTTTAATATTTTTTTCAAATAATGAAGATGCGTTTCTAGAGTAACTACACTCCATATTCAGTCATTTTCAACACAAAAAATTAGCAACAGTTAGTTTTTACAACAAAAAATTAGTAAAAACTTAATCAAAATTCCACAATTGTCGACTATTCTCTCCCCTTTGGTTTTACGTCCAGAAACGGTTTAAACGCCCTCTATGGGTCGAGGATAGGCTTCCCATCCAGTTTTGTTATAAACTGGCAAACAGTGTCGTTTATAGTCAGATTCCCGAGACTATATCGTGCATGCTCTTTCTGGAATAATGGTCATAACTGGAGAATCGCTCCTTGCACATATCCACTGGGATGCGTTTCAAGAGATAAAAGGATATCATCCAATGACTCCTTATTCAAGCCATCCCTAATGAATTGAATCTTATCTTCCCTGTTATTAGACATCATTCCTAAATAACATGGGTTTCTATCGTAGCTCATTCTGGCACACTTGTGACAAGCAACAGAAATTCTTCGACCTCGTCGTTTTCTTGCATAATTTCCTTTACCACAATCAGGCATGTATGCAATAAATTTTGGAGGTAACTCACCTGCCGATTGTACTTTCGCCTCGATTAACCAACGGATGTCAGTAGGTATGTTATTCCTCATGAGCAATCGCATGCGTTCGGACCGAGCTTTATAGATCGTAAGGAGGGCATTCTGAGGAAGTGAAGGGAATCGCTTGTGAAGCTTCGCTAGAGTCTCGTTTCTATCCATACCTTTGCCTCAAAATGTCAGTTATTATGGAAAACTGAAGTAACCAACTTGATTGTCACGGAGTACCGTTATCCGCCACTTTACTGGGGTAACAAACTAAAGCACACAAACAGAAAAACAAATCAAAACACACAAAGAAAATTAAAATCGTCCTCTTATTGAATTTACCTCAAGCTCCAATGGATGTCGTAAACACTTCTCTCAATGTCTCTGAGTTGGCTTTCTAAACCCTCAACATAGGCTACTAACTCTGGTGGTTGTAGAGCCCAAATACGATGTGTTTTACAAAATTGAATCTGCCTTTTGAGATGAGTTTTGACACGTTGAAGTAGTTTAAGAATGTTCAGAAGGAACGGTCTAAGTATGAGACTCATGATTAACAATGATAAGAGAAAACTTAACAGTTAAACAAACACACTTATGCAAAAATAATTTCAATTAGCAAAAGAATAATATAAAGAAAAAAAAATCAAATCACCGAAAAGAGAAAAAAAATCAATTCAAACCTGTTGGGTCACTCAAATTTATTTCGGTGTCTTCTCTATGTGGTTGGTACTCTAGATATGGCTTTAATCTTTGACCATTAACTTTAAACGTGACACCGTTCTTTGGGTCCTTAATTTCAATTGCCCCATGTGGAAAAACAGTATGAACAATAAAGGGACCAGACCAACGAGAGCGTAACTTACCTGGGAATAGGTGCAAGCGAGAATTGAACAAAAGCACTTTCTGACCTGGAGTGAAAGATTTTCTCATAATGTGCTTGTCGTGGAAGACTTTCATTTGTTGCTTGTAAATCTTGTCATTTTCATAGGCATCGTTGTGAATTTCCTCAAGTTCTGCCAGTTGTAATCTTCTTTTTGAGCTGGCTTGCTGCATGTCAAAGTTGAATTTCTTGATGGCCCAATATGCACGATGCTCGAGTTCCATAGGTAGGTGGCAAGCTTTTCCATACACCAGCCTGTAGGGTGACATCCCAATCGGGGTCTTGAAAGTCGTTCTATATGCCTATAATGCATCATCAAGTCGTAATGACCAGTCTTTCCTGTCTGGCCTCACCGTCTTTTCTAGTATGTGCTTTATTTCTCAATTGGAGATCTCAACTTGTCCACTGGTTTGCGGATGATACGGAGTCGCCACTTTGTGTGTGATTGAATACTTTGTCAAGAGAGCTTTAAATGCTTTGTTACAAAAGTGGGCACCACCATCACTGATTATCGCTCTAAGGAATCCTAAGCGTGAAACAATATTGTTTTTCAAAAATCCTATCACCACCTTGTGATCATTGGTTCTGCATGGAATTGCTTCTACCCATTTCGATACGTAGTCAACAGCAACCAATATGTATTGATAGCCAAAAGAAGGGGGAAAGGGTCCCATGAAGTCGATGCCCCATACGTCAAAAATTTCAACCACTAAAATTGGATTTAGTGGCATCATGTTCCTTCGTGTAATACTCCCCATTCGTTGACACCTATCACATAAAGAACAGAAAGTGTAAGCATCTCGAAATATAGTTGGCCAATAAAAACCACATTGTAAAACTTTAGTCTCTATTTTCTTAACACTGAAATGGCCTCCACAAGCTTGTTCATGGCAGAATGAAAGGATATTCTGAATTTCACTTTCTGGGACACATCATCTAACAATTTGGTCTGCACAATACTTGAACAAATACGGGTCATCCCAAAAGAAATTCTTTATCTTTGCAAAGAATTTAGCCTTGTCTTGCTTGGTCCAATGCTCTAGAAGTTTACCTGTAATAAGATAATTAACTATATCAGCATACCAAGGTAATATTTCCACACTCATTAATTGTTCATCTGGAAATGACTCATTCAATATTAATGGCTTTGTAATTGTGTCAAAATGGAGACGAGAGAGATGGTCCGCCACAACATTTTATGTGTCTTTCTTATCTTTGAATTCCAAGTCAAATTCCTACAAAAGTAACACCCAACGAATTAGTCTATCTTTTGCATCTTTCTTTGTGAGAAGATATTTAAGAGCAGCATGATCTGTGAATATAATTATTTTACAACCAATGAGATAAGATCGAAATTTCTCTAATGCAAACACTACTGCTAGCATTTCTTTTTTAGTAGTTGAATAGTTCAACTGTGCATCATTCAATGTCATACTAGCATAGTAAATAACGTGGGGAATTCGATCAACTCTTTATCCTAATACTGCTCCTACTACATAATCAGATGCATCACACATGAGCTCAAATGGTAAGCTCCAGTTCGGGGGCTGAATGATGGGTGATGATGTCAACAAATGCTTTAATTTTTCAAATGCAACAAGACATGAATCATCAAAGACAAAAGGTACATCCTTAACAAGTAAATTATATAAGTGTCTAGAAACTTTGCTAAAATCTTTAATGAAACTTCTATAAAAACCAACATGCCTAAGGAAAGATCTTACTTCTCTGACTGTTTTAGGTGGAGGAAGATTAGAAATGAGATCCACAATGGCTCTGTCAACCTCAATACCTTTGCTTGAAATGATGTGACCGAGAACAATACCTTATTTTACCATAAAATGGCATTTCTCCCAATTTAAGACTAAGTTCTTCTCGATACATCTCTGCAAAACTAGTGTTAGATGATGTAAACATTGATCAAATGAGTCACCAAAGACAGAAAAATCATCCATAAAGACTTCAAGAAATCGTTCAACCATATCAGAAAAAATCCTTAACATGCATCGTTGAAATGTAACAGGTGCATTACATAATCCAAATGGCATTCTCCTATATGCAAAAGTGCCAAAAGGACAAGTAAAAGTGGTTTTCTCTTGATCTTTTAGTGCTATGGGAATCTGATTATATCCTGAGTAGCCATCTAGAAAGCAATAAAATTCATGGCCTGCTAATCTATCAAGCATTTGATCGATAAATGGTAAAGGAAAATGGTCTTTACGTGTGACAGAATTTAATTTTCTATAATCAATGCATACACGTCATCCTGTAGTCACTCTAGTGGGTATCAATTCATTATTAGCATTGGTAACTACTGTGACTCCTGACTTTTTGGGGACAACTTGTGCAGGACTGACCCATGAACTATCAGAAATTGGATGAATGATACCTGCGTCTAATAACTTAAGGACTTCAGTTCTAACAACTTCTTTCATATTAGGATTTAACCGACGTTGCATTTCCCTAGTAGATTTAGCATTTTCATCAAGGTGAATGTAATGCATGCAATCTACTGGGTTTATACATTTTATGTCCACTATGGTCCATCCTAATGCTCCTTTGTGCTCTTTTAAAACATCCAACAACTTACCATTTTGTTCGCCATTGAGGGATGACGAGATGATTACCGGTAAAGTACTTTCTTCTCCCAAAAATGCATATTCCAATGTGTTGGGTAATGGTTTGAGCTCGAGTTTTGGTGGTGATTCTGATGATGGGATGAGTTTCTTCTCTGATGGTGCTACTTGTTCAACTCTTGAATTCCATTTATTAGTATCCATGGATGATACAGAGTCAAGCAGGGCGTTGACCTCTTCGACCGATCTATCAATATCAAAATCCAAACCAAAGTGAGTTAAACATGTTTGTAAAGGATCATCACTAAGGTTTGAAAGAAAAGTATTATCAACTATTGTTTCTATTAAATCCACATCAACAATTCCATCATCTGCACTGTGAGGTTGTTTGGTAATGTTGAAGATGTTCAGCTCCATAATCATGTTGCCGAAGGACAACTGCATATTTCCGGTCCTACATTGAATGTGAGCATCCGCAGTTGCCAAGAAAGGTCAGCCTAGAATAATGGGGATGTGCTTCCTCGAATCCTGTATTGGTTGAGTGTCAATTACAATGAAATCAACAGGAAAATAAAACTTGTCTACCTGAATAAGCACGTCCTCCACAATACCACGAGGTTTTTTTATGGACCGATCTACAAGCTGTAACACCACTGGAGTTGGGTGTAATTCTCCCAGTCCAAGTTTCACGAAAACAGAGTAAGGCAACAAATTTACACTAGCTCCTAAATCCAACAAAGCATTCTCAATTGTGTAGTTCCCTATGCTACATGAGATAGTGGGAGAGCGTGGGTCTTTACATTTTAAAGGAATTTTATGTTGGAGTATAGAACTAACGTTTGCGGTTAAAAATGCCTTTTTTTGAACATGCATATTTCTCTTTTTAGTACAAAGGTCTTTAAGAAACTTGGCATAAGATGGAACTTGTTTAATCGCATCAAGTAAAGGGATGTTAACACTTACCTGTTTGAAGATTTCAAGAATCTCACCTATGGATTTTCCCTTCTTGCCTTTAGCTAACCACTGGGGGAATGGAGCTTTGGGAACGTATTCTCGCGGGTTGGTTTCTTCTTTCTCCTCCAGTGATGAGTCCTCAACATTCACAGGTACAATTTGATTTTCTTTTATCACCGGCATTTCCACTTTGTTGTCGACTTCTTTTCATTTTCGCAAGGTCATGACTGCTTTGACCTCTCTATACTGTTGTGGTAAACTGGTACTTGCTTCATGTACTCCTTTAGGATTAGGCACTGGTTGACTTGGAAATTTACCTTTCTCAACAGTCATTGCCAAGGTCTGAATTGAAGAAGCAAGTTGTCCCACCATCTTCTCGAGGCTTGAAACTGATTGGGCTTGTGAATTGAAGCCTGCTCTCAACTCATTTCGTAATCCATCAATGGTGCGGTTCTTTTGCTCAATTGTGGAGTGAGTAACATTCTTGAAATTTTGGAATGCATCCTCCCATGGTCTGGGCTGAGTGTAGTTCTGGTTCTGATTGTATGGTCTAAATGGGGGCTGAGAGGCTTGAGGAACTTGAGGAATTGGTTACATTGGTGGAGCTGGAGCTGCTGGTTCATTCTGTTGGAATCCTTGAGACCATGAAAAATTGGGGTGGTCTCTCCATCTAGGGTTATATGTGTTGGAGTATGGGTTGTAATTAGATGGTTTTCTCATTACACCTCTGGCATTGGCTTCATCTGGATATGAGTCATGACCGTGTTGTTCTGTTGATTTAGCAGTCGATAACGATGCTATTTGTCGAGCAAGACCTTCAACCATCTCCTTGACTTCTTTGATTCCCGAAGTTGACTTGTCAATTTGAACCTCATTTACTCCCTTAATTCTTCTAGTGTTCCTGAGTGATCGACTCCGTTGTTGGGAATTTATCCGCTTGTCGCTAGAAAAATTCCCAAATTTCTAATGCACTTTTTGACATTAGCTCTTCTCCACTTGTTACCAGTAGCCATTGTTGCACATTCAGCAATAATCTCTCCAAAAAGTATTGGCATTGGTGTCATTTCTCGTACCCAGTGCATAAAACCAATGCTATTCGCAGGGAAATCTCAGAGTTTACTCAAAGAGAGGACGAGCAATTTTTCGAAACATGGGAGAGTAGCCCATTGAATCTCTCCCATGTTTCGAAAAATTGCTCGTCCTCTCTTTGAGTAAACTCTGAGATTTCCCTGTGAATAGCATTGGTTTTATGCACTGGGAAATATTTATTCAAAAACTTTGTTACCATTTGTTCCCATGATGAAATGCTATTAGCAGGCAAAGTATTTAATCATGAACGAGCTCTATCCTTTAAAGAAAATGGGAATAATCTGAGTTTAACATCATCATCTGAAAAATTTTCATATTTAAATGTTTGACAAATGGCATGAAAATCATTAAAATGATTATATGGATCCTCATTTTCTAGGCCATAAAATGTGGAGAGACAATTTAGCACACTAGGTTTTAATTCAAAACTCCTAGCAGCTACATTCGGGTATCTTATGCATGATGTGCTCAAATTAGCTAAGGGACTAAAATAGTCCTTAAATAGCCTCTCCTGTGGTGCTTGTAAATCCATTTCAAATTTATTTTTAATGTCCTTTTGTGTGCGAAGTGTTTTTTCTAGTTCAAGGTCTATAGGTTCAAAATTAGGTAATAATGACCTACGACCATGCATGCAAAACAAATAAAATAAAAATAAAGATGAAAACAAAACAAATAAAAATAAAGAAGAAGGAGAAATTACGATACTAACCTTATCGCGCAATTACAACCTTAATATAAAAATACACAAACAAAATACGTGAAATAAATTAACTAAGAAAAAAAAATCAATAAGATAAATTAACTAAGAAAAATAAATTCAAAATTAAATTACAGAAATTTTAAGAAGAGAAAGAGAAAAGAAATACTAACCTCTAAATGCGGGTTCACTTTTTTTTTCTTTTTTTTTCCTTTTTTTTAATAATAAAAAAAATGCAAGAAACAAATAAAAGAAATTATTCACAAAAATTAATTCTATGAATTAAAATTACTTACCTCCCCGGCAACGGCGTAAAAAACTTGTTGTGTAAATTTTAATGTACTCGCAAGCGCACAAATCTATTGTAATGTAGATCAATGGTGACGAGTGTCGATCCCACGAGGAGGTGGATTTTAATTGTGTCTAGAATTAATTTTGTGAATGGATGGTTGGATTTATGGTGGAAATGAATTGGAATATGCTAAAATTTAAATTAAAATGGTGAGAATAAATTCTAAAATTGGAATTGCAATGGAGAGAATAAATGAAGAGAAAATCTATTAAATTGATGTACTTGGGTATCTAGATCCGTATCAACATGCATCATGGGCTAAATAATCCGTATTAATGTCAATTAAATCATGAGGTGGGAATCCACACCTCATGAACCACACTCTAAACAATATGGTGTCAAGGGCTTATCGTGCCAAATAATAATAACCTTGTACTAGAGGACCGGTGAAACCAATGCAGTACTAGACAAGATTAGTATTATTTGCCGACGAGAAGTTAAAACATTCACAAAAACTAGAGAGGAAGAGAAAATAAATTTACCAAATAAAGCCCATGACACATGTTGAGACTTCACCTTCAACCCAAGCTTAAAAGAAAATTAGCCACTCATAATTGAACTAGGGGCAAAATAGGAATTTATTAAAATACAAAGAAAATACAAGATAGAGAGGGAATTATAGAAAATGGATCCCAAAAATGGATTAAGAGATATCAAATTAGGGGGGGAGGCCCCCTTTTTATAGATACATGGAGTAAATCATGGCCATCGGATTAAACACAGTTTGGACGCTCAGGATTGCGCCACGTCATCAGTCAATAGTCCACGGTTTGACCACGTGAATGAACAATAACACAGTTTGACCTGGATGAACAGTAATGCAATTTGGTTGAAAATAATCCTGTGTGATGCATGCACCGTACGCGAGATTTTTCGTCCACTGATATGCTGCCCCGTCACCATCAACAGTACATAAGAATTTTAGTCCAACAGGATCGTGACACCTCATCAGTCAATGCCACATCATCGGTCAATGCCACGTCATCGATCCGTCTATGTGAACAGTGTTGTGAATAGTATCGTATATGTGAATAGTATCATTTTTCTTTTTATGCTCCTCCTAAGGTTTTCAACCGTCCTGAGTTCAAAAGTGATGTCTGTTTTACCGTCTGATCTCTCCTTTATTGTGAAATGACTATAATGCCCCTAAAATACATAAAATACTTAATTAAAATAAAACACACATAATTAAATTACAAGAAGCTTAAATACATAAAAGTAAAGGTTGTTAGTAAGATTTGAAATGTAAAATTACGATTTTCTCCTTTATAAATATACATTTTCTAATACTCAACAGTCGCATTACGGGATTTTATGCATTAAAATGATAAGTGCAAACCACTTTCCATTTTTCTATTTTCGCATTTTTCTTTTTTTTCTCTACCCGAAGACCTTTATTTGTTATCTCTGTTTGAGCCTTAACCATTACCCATCTAATTCTCTCCATCTACTTACCCATTTTCCTTCATTTTGAGCCTCAATTTAAGGAGATTTTTGGACTCATTGTTTGGATATATTTTGTATATATTTTGTTGCTTTTGCTATCTTGAAATAAAGTTTCTCAATTAGATCAACAAGCATTATGCTTGAATTAAATTGTGCAAGGTGCATTTCTTTTGTTTGATTAAAAAAAAGGAAAAAAAGGAAAAAAAATGTTTACATTCTTGGTGACTTGAGTAGAAATAAACGTTTTGATATCATAAGGTTCATTTAATGAGTTCATTCTTCTCATTTTGATCTCTTTTTCTTTCATAAACCTTTCTTTTTCATTTAACTTACTTAACCCCGTTACAACCTTTTTAAGACCCTTAGATTTTTGCATTTTATTCATGTTTTGTGGATTGAGATGTGATATATGAGCAAGCTAATGGTAATAGCATTCTTTGATTTGATTTGAGTGCATAAATGATACCCTAAACACTTTGAGTGCATGGAATGAAGTCAATGAGAGGGCTATTAAATCTTGTTGCACTTGAATTTTGAATGGATCTTCTTGGTGGTTGAATGTTTTTATATTAGCTTATGAGATCCTATGCTTTAAAATCCTTATCTCTCGAATGTTGATCGACTTAAATTCTTGAGGTATGCTTGCTTAAGATTGTTTTTGGATGAGTTGAGATGAGAATTGAGTAGAGATTTGGGATTAGTCTTGAGTTATATGCTTGAGGACAAGCATTATCTTGGTGTAGGGGAATTTGTTAGAGTGTAATTTATGCACTAGTTTTGCATTGTTTACTTCCTTTAATTTCAATGTTTTGCACTTAATAATAATGATTTACTTGTGTTTTATTTCTGTAGGTGCAATTCTATTGATTGGTGCTAAAATTGAGTTACAAGATGATTTTTTAGGAAGATTGTTTTCCTGTAGAAATTATGAGCACGTGTTATCAACTATGGACCTGCAGTTTTTAGTTTAACGTGTTTTTTCTTTTTGGTTATGTTTGTAATTTCAAATTTAATATTTAGATAATATTTTATATATTAGTATTTTATTTTAAAAAGAACTCTAGAGGAGAAGAGTGGGGAGAGAATTGAAGGGGGGAATCTATTGTCAAAAACCCTAGATCTAAATTTTTCTCCTCTTTATGAAAAACTAAACCTATTATTTTGATTGAAGGTTAATGAAGCTTTGATTCATCATTACTGTGAGATCTTTCTTAAGTTTTAATTGTTTTATTACTTTTTGGGTATTTCTTATTCTCTAAATTATTGTCATGATTATGTTTGTTAATTAGATAACTGACCACTATTTAATTATCAACTTAATCTATTGTCAATTAAAGGATTCATCGTATGAAGATTTTAATGTTTGTGACAAATAGTATAGCAGTGCGTTGTGTTATGAGAATAAACAATCTAATTTAAATGAACCATCATATGCGTTTGTTTATTAGGATTTGGGTCTCTCTGGTTTTTCAGGTTGTCAATTGATTAAATCATATGATCGTATCTAGGGTTATCTATTGATTAGGGAAATAACCAATGGTCGTACCTTGGTTATTGACTAGTTAAGGAGAGATTGGCTATTAGAGGGTCTCAGTCGCTATAATCGATCTATTCATGAGTAGTAATGATTTATATTTGAATGAATGATCAGTAGTCAAATCAAGCTGAGTTAATTCCTTCAACCAAAGCTTTTCCCAATTTTAATTTGCATTCTTGTTATTTTAATTTGATTTTTATTATTGTCAACAATCCCCCCATTTTGCAATTTACATTTTAAAAAGGATTTAAATAATTACCGATCTCTATAGACACGACCCTACTCAATCACTATATACAATTTATTTAGAGTATGTATTTATTTTTGCTGGGTTCGACAACCATCAGCAACACATGAGATCGAGTTGCATAATTTGAATTGAGTATTGTTGAGAAAAGATTTGGATTTGTAGGTAAGTTTTAATTCTTAGTTTTTATTAATTTGTTGTGGAGAAACATTATTGCAATAGAAGTAGAAACCTAAGATTTTGCAGAAATATGCTGACAGTGCATTATTGTGAAAATCATAGTAATTTGTACAAATTTATTTTCATTCTGCTTTTTGGATATGTTAAACTAGACATAATTTAGAATGTTTTGAAACTTATTTCAAGCTAATCGGATAAGATTTCAATTAATTACGATTTTTCAAAATCAAGTCTGAAAACTTGGAAATTTCTGATTTCAGTGAATAATGAGAATTACGAAATTATTTTTACCATAGCTATACTTCTTCAAAAATTATGAAATTTGGATCAATGATTTTTATAAATGTCTAGTATTATTCTGTAAAGTTTCATGATTTTATGATAAAATAATAAATTGTTTTGTAATCGTAAAGCAAGTGTGTTCAAAACAGAAGACTGTTTGACAGCATTGATGATGTCTGAAACGTCAATTATTTTCAATAGTTTTTGAAGGAATCAAATTATGAATTTTTTATCAATCAACTTTCAATATTTCAGCATATGCTTTGTAAAATTTGAGATTTTTCCAATGAGGGAATAATTTATTAAAATTGGAGAATATAGACTGTTCTGATTTGAGGGTTGAATATTGAGAACATTTGAGATTGAGCTTAGGAGACGTTTAAATTGAGATATTTGAAGACATTAGAGTTTATGATTGAGACTTGCTTATATCTTATAAGAAATTTATTGATGATTTTAAGTTGATGATATCAGTACGCATTTGTTACATGAGGATGCCAAGAGGTAAGAAAACTATACTTCAAAACGAATCACAATAAACAATTTATATGCTTGACTTGTGTGAAAAGCCTATTTTGACATGTACAAATATGGATCTATATGCCTATGTCCATATGTTTATGTAATGGGTTGTTATGTGTTGAGCATGATTATATACATGGGCATATGTATGTGCGATGGTTCATTGGCATGAGCACGAATATACATTGAGTTTTCTATGAATGAGAAAGTGGATTTTAGCAAATGGAATTTTTGTTTTATGAGATTTTGCATTGAGGGCCACCTTTTGAAGTTGTGTGGGAGCCACCTCTTGAGACTATGTGGGGGCCACCTCTTGAGGGCCAGAGCGCCGCAAAGTACCATGCATGGTGCAAAGTGCCACACACATTGCAAATTGTCACAATTGCAAAATACGTATTTTATTGAAAGAAAATGAGAAAGTTTGAAAGCGACAGAAATATATTTTTATGAATTTGTTTTATCGTATTTCCAAAAGATCATGACATATCATCCATTTGCATTATGTATAAGTATGTATGTATTTTGGTATAAGAAATACTAGTTTGCTTACTGAGTCTTGTACTCATTATCGTTTATTGGGATTCAATTTCCAGAAGTCAGGATTGATTCGTGATGAGTGAGAATATGGATTTGAATTGAGGATGATAGATGGTTTGACCAAATTTTTAAGTTATTCCTCTGCCTATTATATTGGAGGATTGAATTATTTTCGATTGTAAATGGTTATTTAAATTCACATGTGAGTTGTGGTCGGATTTGCCCTCGGAGTTCGGGCTGGGGTGTCACACTTTTAGAGATTCTCTTAGGAGAGCTCAAGGCTTATAAACTAATCTAGAAACTCTCTCACTAGAGATGTAGGATTTTACATACTTTTCCCCTTAAAGATCTCGTATCCTTGTGAGGAACTCTCTTACTAAAAATGTGGGATGTTACATACTTTTCTCCTTAAAGACCTTGTGTCCTCTTGTGGGTCATTAGAAATAGAACAAAACAAAATAATATCATACAAGTGATCATTTAATAGCTATTTTACTTTAATCTAACCTATAAAAAATCAAAATCGAAGATTTATCTATCCACACATTGGGTCACAAGTTGACTCTGATTCCAATTATAATTGCCTAAAGTCCAATGTTAAAGTAGATATTGTTCGCTTTAGGCACAACCTGTCACGGTTTTATTATTGGGCTGTGCAACCCAAAATGCATCTACCTGTTTAGGAGAGCCCAAGACATATAAATTAGTCCAAGAACTCTCTCGCTAGTGATGTGGGATGTTATAGTTATTGTTTACGATTTATTGAACTTCTCTTTCAAGATTTGCTAACTTGAAGTAATATCAATGCGTGAAATGGGGCATCTATCAATGCCTCACAGTTTATGGTTCTTTGAAATGATTCATTCTGGATGTTGCTAGGTTAATGTTTCTTCTGGAATCAACCTGGTGTGAGCGTACTCAAACATATTAATTATTTAAAATAATTCGAAACAAAAATTTTAAAGCTTTATTTATTTACAAAATAGCATTCACTTTTATTAGATGGCTGGAGCTTTTATTTTACAACAACCGTTAAAAACCATAGCACCACAAATCAAACCAAAGACAGACTGCTTTTAAGGTAGAACTTTTTTTACATTGTTGAAACTTGAAGAAACCACAACTGGAGAGTGGAGAATAAATTCACACCATCTGCATCAGCAGCCGGAGGCCTAAAATTTCCGAATTCCATGGGCAATCAGGTTACACTAACAAGAGAAACCTTCTCATATGCCTGGCCATCTATAAATTTCTTGCGATCATTGCAACAACCCCTGAACAGCTGCTGCAGGAAAATGACTGCAGCAAACATCATACCTCCTATAGAAACAATGATGTTACAAGCATCAGAGAAATAATCTGCATTGGTATAGAGAGCATTGTATGCATGTGGCAGCAATCGGAGACTGGTCACTCCAATGTAGAATGAACTAGCCAAAGCATTGTCTTTGGAGTTTCGGAATATGTTGAACAGGATTTGAGGCAACAGAAATCCGTCCAAGACAAAACCTGCATACAATTTCAGTCCCTCCCACTGCTGTGGCTGAGGATAAAATCTTTGGGGAGATGAGAGGAACCCGAGATAATGATTGTGCTCCCTCCAGTTAAAAAGGTAAAATATGATAGCCCCTGCAGCATATAATGAGAACGACACAAATAGAGACCGCTTCTCAGCTAACCACAAGCCTGGTTGGCCTTGCCCATCAGCCTGTTTTGCCGACCATGAAAGTTGCAGTAATCGGAACTGTAACAAGAAAGCTACCATTGTTATTATCCTTACAAGCACTTCATTCACTTCAAGCCATCCACCTCTACTAAGCAAAACACGTGGCCTGTCGAGATTTTTCAGGAACAGGGCTTCAAAGTTGAGCATCAGGGGAATCATGTGTCCTAAACTAAGAAGCAAAAGCATAACAAGCGAAATGGAGGGAAGCACTTCGGGATGCTTCTTCACATGCAAAAGCTGCAACCCCACGAAGATACATGCAAGAGTGTTGGATATAAGAGCCAAGGTTATCTCCCAATCCATCTTGGAAATGGACTTTTTCACAGCAAATGCAGAATAACTAACAGAATAGACTTCCATTGGTTCAAAATAAAGAGGGTCTGATTCCGCCCGCATGCTTTTGATTCTTCCCTTGATACAACCTTCATTCTCCTTTGGATTTGATGGTGGAAACTGGAAGTTTAGAAGAATTTCACAGTCCATGGAATCACTGGTTGATGATAGATTATTGGAAACAATGCTTCTACAACCAACCATACACAACTGTCCTGTTTTTGAATCATAAATTCCTTCAGCTGAAATCTCCACTCCCTCATAAGAACTCCTAGATATATCAAGAGAAAAAACCTGACCACCAAAAGTTGCTCCAGGTAGTAATCTGATGCCAATTTTGTAGCTGATGTTGACCTGGCTTTTTCGATTGAAGCTTTCTTGAACTTTAGGTCTAGAAGTACTTGAATTTAAGGGCGTTTTACTATATAGGTACCGTGTATAAAACTGATCGCCAACAGAAAGAGGAGTTGCGTAACCCCGAGAACTGTTTGCATTAGGTCTGTGAACATGAATATTGAACTGCATGTCGTAAGAATGCTCGCTTGGATATTTCTTCCCATTGCTCTTTTGAGGCTTCCACTTCGGCCAACATAATTCTCTTGCTCTGTTGATTTCTGAGTATTCATACTTCAAACCTGAGACTGTTCTGAAAGAATTCTCAGAATTTTGAAAATGGATCTTCTCGAAGTAACCAGAATCATTCACAGCTTTTTTGCTCCAAATTTCCCCCACAATGTTCCTGCTCTGTCTGATTGACCAGATTGAAGGGAAGCTCAAACTCAACCTTGTGGTGCAATCCCCAATATAAGCATTAGCCAAAGATTCTGCTGAGTTCAGAAATCGGCAAGCCACAATAAATAGCTTATTCATCTTGTCATCCCAATATCCTTCTGCGACCAATGTTCTGTTGGGATCAAATGGATGGTAGTATCCAACATAGCTACTGTTAGGAAATTCTACAAGAACTCGCAATCTCTTTTCCTCTTCCAGGCACTCAATTTGCTTTAAGGAAACAACACGAGGAAAATATCCATCTGTCAAGTCACTGAAAGGACTGCATATATTTGCAGAACTGCAATTACTGGAGTACTTCAAA
Source organism: Citrus trifoliata (assembly GCA_018350135.1). Lineage (NCBI taxonomy): Eukaryota > Viridiplantae > Streptophyta > Magnoliopsida > Sapindales > Rutaceae > Citrus > Citrus trifoliata. The sequence continues at coordinate 14,245 of VKKW01000518.1, read as the reverse complement.
TTAAATTCATTTCCTCTTAGGACTACAGAACAGAAACTTGTTCTGGGCAGTGAACTAAGTGGTAAACATTTCACAGTATCATTTCCACCAGAAAATTCATTACTTAAATCTTTTGAAGCCAAACTATACTCATAACTCATTCTTGGTGGAATAAGTATAGAAATTGGCTCAAAATAGTTTAAATCATTAGCAGAACTCATGCACTCCAACCTTCCACTTACCAAAGTTGTAACATCACTTGAATTCTTGAGATTACTAAGCTTCAGGACAGCTGCAAGGTTGGGTAACTCATCTTCTGTTCCCACCATACAAAGATTACCAGAAGATTCTGACCAGAACCCGTGTAGCCTGAATCTCACTAAACTTCTCCTACGGCGAACTCCAGGCTCATGAGAAATGGCCCCTGGATCATATGTTCTAGCTACTTGCAGATACGTAACACCTCCGTCGTAGGAATAAGTGTTTCGGCTTCGTAACAACAATGTTCCTTCAATTCCAAACACACCATCCTTCTCAGTTTTGTACACATTCGGGGTGCGAAAGGTGAGTGAGTATGCGTTCTGAGAGAGGATCTCATCGCCTCCAGTGTAGTAGCCAGTGTGGATTCGGGGAAATGATGAGAGGGCAGGTTCAAATTTGTTCAGAGTCGATTCGGGGACTATAGAATTGCAATGATCAGAATAAAATATCTGAGTTGCAGAGGATAGGAAAGAGTTTAAACAGAAAGCTATTAAGAAAAAGGAAATTAATAAAGTACGAAGCCACTGAAACGCAGAGGAGTTCATGATCATAGTCGTCGAAAAAAGATGAGTATTCAACCTTCTGTTATGCCAAGAAAACATATAGTCTTCTGGGACACTGAAATCTCCTCTTTACTTATGCACTCTCTATCAAAACTGGAGACAAATTCCATTGCGTAGATAGCAAGTCATTATTTTTATTTTATTTTTTCTTATAGATGGAAATGAAAATGACAGCTTCAATCAAGACATGGAAATTACCGCAAGCCAAACTACACAACAAATGTATTTCCTTTTAAGTTCATTATCCAAAGACAGCTTTTTCAAAGCTAGTGCATAGTTTTTGGGTTTTGAGAGTATATTTGAAAGCAATCCATAGAAAAAAAACATAAAAAGATAATAAAAAAATTGCCGGCTTGTTGAGGTTTATAGCGCACTACTTTCTTTTGATCGTTTCCGTTTGTTTCCTAGCTGGAATAGTTACAAGAAGTACGTCAACACATGTCAAGTGCAGGTAATATTTTACAAAGATTTAAAAGAGCTAATTAACTTGAACTCTCTGTTGGCTATTTCATTAATTCCTGAAGAACCCTTCTATCATTTTAATATTTAGGAAAAATGACACCTACACTTCCAAGGTTGCAGGAAATTATCATATAAACCCTTAAATTTTTAATAAAGGACATTAAACTCCCTCTTTTGATTGTAATACTCTTTGTAAATAGTAATTAAAAAAATTGACCTTAAAATTTTTTAATAAATATAAATATAATTTTAATTGTTTAATTTGTCTAGTAGACTAATAATATTAGAATTTTTTTGATACATAAAATAATTTTTAAAATGTAATTATTAAATTTATTTTAATAATACATTTGTGTTTATTATAAAAATTTTAAATAAATCTTTGTGTTAAATAGATTTTACAATTAATAAAATATATCTCATGTATTAATAATATTAAAATTATTTTATGTAATATGAAAAATAATTTAAATTTTTATATATTTATTTTAATATTATGTTTCTATATATTATAGGGAAAAGGACTGTTGGGTCCCCAATGTTTGGAAAAAAGAACATGAAAAGCCCTAATTTTTTTTTAAAAAAATGTAAGTCCTTTTTCGGTTAATAATTCCGTTATTTTAATAAAAAAGGATAATATTGTACATTTACAATAAAAAAATACATAAAAAAAAACTATTAGGACCCCAACGTTAGGGGAAAGGGATATAAAATTTCCTAATATTTAAAAAAAAGACATATAACCCCTTCCCATTAATAAATTTTACTTATTTTAATTAAGAAAGGGTAATATTATTATTATCATCATCATAATCATCATGATCATCGTTATTGTTATTTATTAATGTCACTAATATTATATTAATAATATTATTATTAAATTTATTGATTTTAATATTTTATTATTATTATTATCATCATCATCATCATCATCACTATTATTATTGATATTATTATTATTGTTATTATATTAGTACAAAATTTATTAATTTTATTATTTTAGTTATATTTTTTTTTTGTTTCTGTTTCTGCTATTATTATTGATATTGTTATCATCATCATCATCATCATTATCATCATTATTGTTATTTTTGAATGTCATTAATATTATATTAATAATAATATTATTATTAAATTTCATTAATTTTAATATTTTAATTATTATTATCATTATGATTATTATCATTGATATTTATTGTTATTATATTATTAGTGAAATTTATTAATTTATTATTTTAATTATTTATTGTTGTTGTTGTTATTGTTATTACTACCCTTTTCTTAATTAAAATAAACAAAATTTGTTAATGGAAAGGGGGTTATATGTCCTTTTTTAGAAACATTAGAGAGTTTTATGTCCCTTTCCCCCATACATTAGGGGCTAGAAGTCATTTTCCGTGTATTTTGTTGTAAATATACAATATTACCCTTTTTCCCCTTTAAAATAAACGAAATTATTAATAGAAAACTGACTTACATATCTTTTTTAAAACCTTAAAGTGTTTTTACGTCCCTTTCCTCAAACATTAAGGACCTAGCAGTCCTTTTTTCCTTTATTATAAAGTTTAGTTTAGGGCCAATTTAGTAATATTATAGCTTTTAAAATAATTTTTATTAATTATGCTGTAAAAATAATTAGGTATGAAGAGAATCAATTAAATGTTTGGTAAAATTTATTTTTAAAAGTAGTGTGACTTTTAAAAGTAGTTGTATATATTTGGTAAATGTTACTGTTAAGATATTATATGAATAAGAATGATTGAACTAGATATAATATTTGATAAAATTTATTCACATATTTATAAATATGTACATACAATAATTGACAACAAAAATAAATATTATGTATTATTATTTTTATTTTAATTTTTTATCTCAATGTAATTAGTAATAATTATAATCTTTTTAAAGTTAATGATTTTATTTCCTAAGTAATAAGGATAATTTTGGATTTTTATATTATACATGAGGATATATATGCAATTGTATTAAGTGTAAAACTGATTTTCAAAATCAAAATTTAAAAAGTTATTTCTTTCCTACATTTTACATCTACCGTAAGATGAGGTGATTTTTTTAGAAGTGATTTCTAAAAAAATTTACCAAACACCAAAATTAACTTTTCAAATTCACTTTTGAACTTCCTAAAGGCAATTCTAAATAGGCCCTTAATATAATATGAGATTGTAAAGTATTAAAATAATTTTTAAATATTAAAATTATTTAAAATGCATATATTGTTACATTTATTTTAATATTATATTTATATTTTTTGTAAAATATCATATTCAATCTTTTTGAGTTAATAGAGCTAAAGGATTTTATAGTCAAAATGAAGTCTTAGGGCTAGATTGGTAACGTTAAAGCTTTTAAATGATTGCTGCTGGATACACTGTAAAATAATTACCTATGAAGAGAAACAATTAAACATTTGGTAAAATTTATTTTTAAAAGTGTTGTAAGTTCGAAAAGCAATTGTATGTGTTTAGTAAATTTTATTGTTAAATTACTGTAATAATGTAAATGATTGATTGAACATACTGTTGAATAAAATTTATTTATATGTATTATAAACATGTATATAAAATATTTTTATTTTGTGCATCTAATATCTGATAACTAAAATAAATATTTATATTATTAATTTTAATTTTTTTAATTTGTTATCTCAATATAATTTGTAATAATAATAATTTTTTTAAATTAAATGATTTTATTCTTAATTAATAAGGATTATTTTAGATTTTTATAACATGTATAAAGATATATATATATATATATATATAATTATATTAAGTATAAAAGTTATTTTTAAAATCAGATTTTGAAATATTACTCCTGCCTTGCTTGAAAGAAATGAATGAGTAACATTTCAAAATCTGTTGTAGGAAAGGTGATTTTGCCAAAAGTTATTTTAAAAAAAAATTACCAAACACTAAAATTAAGTTTTAACTTTTCAAAATCACTTTTAAGTCTCACAAAAGCAACCCCAAATGGGTTCTTAGTGTTCCTTAATAAAAACTTGAGGCTTACTTAACTATTTTCCTTAATTTTAATTTTAGGGATGTAAGTATTCTTTTCCTTAATATTTAAAAGAAAACCCACCTTCACTGATGGACATACCATTTCATTGAAGTTATGTCGATCGAGTTCGAAACATTTTTAAACAAAGTCCTCTTACCATAATCAATTCAAAACTAGTCACCTCAAGTTTGTCTATTTATGCAGCTTTTAGAACAGTTGTGATTGACTCGGGGACAACTAGAGCACAGTGATCACAGTAAGAGAACTGATAGCTAGCCATATGCAGAGAGATTATGAACAAAATTTAATGACCACAGGAAGTTGAGTTCTTCATTTGAAGTAATCTATTTGTGCATCATTCATGTGTCTCTCCGTAGGAATTTCGATCTACAAGACTTGAGATTGAAGGTACAAGACAACAAGTTTTTGGATCACTTACATAAAAACCTTTCTTAAAGAGTTGCTCGAAGGCAATGTTTACCTATCAAATTGATATGCTTATTTGAGGACCAAAAATGAGAGTTTAATAATAATTTTATAGTCATAATTTATTTGAATATGTTTAATTCAATAATTATGAATGTAGTCAAACATATTAATTATTTAACATAATTTGAAACAGAGTTTTATTAAACACAAACTTTTATGAGACAGCTCGAAATCTAGAACTTTTATTTTACAACAGTTGCTTGAAAACTATAACACCACAATATGAAAAGAAACACATAGTGCTTTCAATAAAGAACTTAAATGTTGTTGAAAGTTAAAAAAAAAACCACAACTAGGGAATAATATCACACCATTTGCAGCTGCTAGAGGCTAACATTTTCGGATTATAGGGAAATCAGGTTTCACTGACAGAAGGAACCTTCTCATATTCCGGCCCCTCTATACATTTCCTGGGATCATTGCAACGACCTTCAAACAGCTGCTGCAAAAAAATGATTGCAGCAAACAGTAAGCACACTGAAGAAACAACGATTTCACAGATGTCAGAGGCATAATCTAAATCAGTAGGGTAGAAAGTTTTGCAAGCGTTTGGCAGCAATATAAGACTAGTTGTTCTAATGTAGAATGAACTGGCCAGAGCATTGTCTTTCGAGTTTCTAAATATGTTCAACAGCATTTGAGGCAACAGAGATCCATCCAAGACAACTTGAGCCTATGTTAGCAACTTGGTTTACAAGTACAACCTGGAGCCTATGTTGTTGACCTGGTTTGCAAGTACAACCTGAGGTTTATGTAAACTACCTAATTTAAGAATACAACTTTAATCTTATATGAGCAACCCGAAAATTCACCAATCCGATCTGGAAGTAAGTAAGATAGTCCGACCTCGAAATTCATTTGTCCGACCTGAGAACTACTTGACACGAAAAATTGCTAGTCAAGATAATGTGGCCTAACTTTCAGGGAAGTTGTATTCTACGATTTTTTAAACCACCTCCAATTAATAACTACTTGCAAGAAGAAAGTGAGCTAAAGTTAAGGTGGGAACCACCCACGACCAAGGACCTATTTAAGCTGAAGAGGGAAACAGAAGAAGGGGTTAGCAAAATCAACCAAAGATTCTACAAGTCACCTATCTAAAAGCCTCCTCATTTCCTACAAAATTTTCAACACCTCTACCGGAAAGATTCTTTGATTCTAACTTATTCACAATTCTTCCTTCTCGATTTTCTTTCCTTATACACAATTTCTGACTTACGCATTGGAGGGTTTACGCCAAAACTCCACCGGCGTATCCTAACCATGTTTTATGGTAGGTATGTATAGAAAGTTGTGATCAAATTGACGTTTGAGCTTGGATTCATGCCATTATTCCCCTAAGAAAACAAATTCAGCTGTTGAGGTCGTTTTTCGGCATCAACATCTTGGCGCTGTTTGTGGGGAACAGTGCGAAAAGCCATACATTTGAAGATTTAGAAGGAAGGGGCTATCGGATTAGGAAATGGCGATAGATGATAATGACAGAGATAGGCAGACCTTGCACCAATTGGCAGAGGAAATAAATGCCACGGCAGATAAGAGATGGAGAGAAGGGATCGAGAGGCAAATGGCAAGATTTGAGAAGATGATCAGGGGGCTGGTTGATGCCCAAGTCAGAGGGGCTCAAGTTTGAACTAGTGATCCAGAGAGTATTGCAGCGGGGGAGAGGGAAGAGCTTGGTGGTGAACAGCATAGCAGAATGGGACTACCACAAGTTGGGGTATGACAGGAGAATAGAAGTGCAGGAGAACAAGTGAATGAGTTGAGGGGGAGAATCAATGACCTGAATTAAAAAAGGGAGATGGAAGAGCTGAGAGACCCCCAATAAGTAAATGAGCTTGAGCAGCGAATGCTGCAATTTCAAAAATCTTTAGAGCCATTAGAAGCGAAAACATAGGGCAAGAAAGTGGTAGGAAGGTTATTACTTGATGACCAGTCCCCCTTGGTACCTGAAATGATGGCGGTAACTTTGGCTCCCAAGTATGTAGTTCTAGCCTTGGTGTATAAAGGAAAAACTGACCCGAATCATCATGTGGAGAAATTTAATGAGATGACCGGGATTCAAGGATTGCATGATTTTCAAAGGTGCCGTGTTTTTCACCCTTTAAATAATCATAACTTAGTTTAAAGAAAGCGTAAACATCCACATCAACAAGCTTTGAATTTTTGAGCTTTTGGGACACTACTTTCCATTCAGTAATGCCCTTTTCTTTTAGAGCGCTTCCAACACTTACAATTGCAAAAGGCAGCCCCCTGCATTCCCTATCAACTTCTTTTGCCGCGTCATTCATGGAGAAGTCACCATCATCGATGCCAGCATGTCTTTTGCTTAAAGCCAATCCTTCTTCTTCATTCAGAGTATTCAGTAGGATCCGTGATTGGCATCCCATGGCAGTGCATACATGCTGTCAGCGAGTCGTTAGAAGGATTTTGCAACCCTTGAGATCAGGGGCGGAGGGAATACCTATAGTTGCCAAGTCGAGTTTTGCCCAAACATCATCTAGAATTATCAGGATCTTCTTATTAGCGTCTGTAAATCTCAAGTGCAATCGTTTTGCTCTTTCTTCTAGGCTACTTTTCTCCTGTATTGTCATCCCCAGCGAGCCCGCTAGCTGATCTTGAATATTTATCAAGTTTGGATTCTGTGATACTACAGCCTTCGCAATCTCATCAAAAATCTTTTGTTCTTGGACCTCATTACCGATCATATTTGCCAGAGTTGTCTTCCCTGCTCCTCCAGTTCCATACATTCCCACCATCATCGTCTTCTCGTCTTTCAGTGCCTCAATAATCTGATAAGAAGTCAATTTAGAAGCCTCAAAAGACATAAAGTCTCTTGGTGCAGAGATTTTTATGCCCTGTAGAGGTTTTAGATGTGCCACTCTGTTGAACTTGCCACGAACTTGTAGCTTGGCCATAACGAGCGTCTTCTTTGCTGCCTGTCTACTCAACCGATATCGCCAAGCCCAGTTAGGACACCATCCGTTAAGACAAGTACTACTCTTGTTCATTTGTATTTCTTCTTTCAACCTCTCAACTTCTTCAACCACATTGTCAACATCCACTAGCCACTTCTCTAAATCTTTCTCAGTTTCTTTGGTGTTCCTTTTTTCTCTTTCTACTTCTTGCTTAATGCGATCTTCTGCCAATTTCAGATTGATCTCTTCATTCTTAAGATCATCAACAATGCTGTTTAAACAGAATAAATAGCGAACTTGGTGCTCTGTAGCCTCCACCAGATATTCACCAATCTTTGATGCAATACCAGCAACAATTTCCATGTTATCTCTGTTTTATATATATATAAAAGCAGTTTAGTATGTGAAACAATTAAGCTAAACAAGTGTCTTTTTTCCATTGAATTAATGCTGGTTTAATCATTTTACATGCATCCACAACAGTATACCATTTAATTATTTAGTTTTTATCATATCACATATGCAAGTACTCAAGGGTGCTAATCTGTTAGTAAATAAAATATTTAATTGTATTACAAGAGATTTCGGACTCAGACGTTGTCCGACTGTTTAACTTTAATAAAATTACAAATTAAATTTTTTAATTTTTTTCATCTTTCTGTAAATTTTTAGGGACGTCTGAAAAATTTCTTTAGTGTTAAAACTTTCAAAGTTTAGTAAAACTAGAAAAATAAATCCAAGTGCATTGCTTGAGATTTAAAAATTTTGTAGCAATCTCCAGGAGCTTCAAAGGATTAAAATAAAATTTTAAAAAGTGAAAACCCAAATCATTCTCTTTAGCGGATAACAGAAGAGTAAAAATAAAGTTAAAAAAAAATCTGATTCCATACTTTAGAAGTGATGCTACAGAAAATGTGCCAGAGATCTTCCAGTACTGTTCCCTTGATCTTTAAGTTTTTATATCTACTACAAAAGCAAAGCAAACAATGTGGAAATGAAACAATGAAGCCGAAGGATATTATATAATTTGAAAAGTGTAGCTTCTGTGAGCATGAAGATGGGAATGGGATTTCATGTCCTAGTGCGAAGGCACAAAACTAGTCAATGGGACGCGGCTTTACCATAATGTTACTAACTAGAAATGGTAATTTAGTTTGCTCACGCAAGTGGGTAGACAAGGGAATGGATGGCCTACCTACCATGAGATAATAATTAATGACAATCTCATTCTACCCACTTATAAGAAAGAAATGGATTCGGTGCTCAATTAAATATGTTTTAAGCACCAAATCAATGGTTAGAAATTGATTGGATACATATTTCATGACTCTTGACCATTAATTCAATACTTAACACGAGCCCGGCTTAACAACGAATACTAATCCCAATGCAAAAAGCAAATATATGTACCTTTTTTTTTCCTTACTTTTCACATTTGATTCATAATTTATCAAATATGTTATATGTATTAATCTTTCAAGTTGATTATTTTTTAGGATCACAACTTCAATATTTTTTCATTATTTTTTTAAAAGATAGGGTGTACAAAATTGAGATTCATTATAACCTTTTTTGTTTTGGGTTCAAAAAGGTGAACTCGGGCTGTTTTAAAATAACTCAATTAAGTTCTTAGACTGAAATCACAATTACCGACCATTACATTTGAGTAGATTTTTTTTTACTAATTAATTACAAAAAAATTGAACTTAATTTGCACTTGCCCACTACATCTGAAACAAAGGCCCATTGATGATGATGATGGGAGATGATGATGAAGTTATTTATTTATTTATTATTACCTGTTTTCGTAAGTAAGGAGAGAGATTGACAAATTGATTTGAAATGGGTGAAATTGACTGAAAAAAATAAAAAGTCCCTAAATTTGCACCATATCGAAAATTATTTTTAATTAGGGTTGGCAAAAGGTGCACTTCGGCCAAACTTTTCCAAGCCTACTATAAGATAAACACTCGGGCTGGACTCGGGCATGGCTTGGGCCTTCATTTATTCTTTTAATTTTTTTAAATTATTGTAAATTTAAAATGAGATAATAATCAATATGTTGTTATAATCAATAATAAATTTAAAAAAATAAATATTTCAAAGGAAAATAATAAATAAAGAAAATAAATCAAATAAAAACTTAGAGATTTAATTTTTTAATATTGGATTCTCCAATGCAAATATCCTCTTAATTAATTAATGCATAAGAGAGAGTTTAATATTATAATTTTAACTTTTTTAAATCATCATTGATTTATGAATTAGGAAGTTAAGTTTTTTTATTATTTTTTAAATTTTAATTTATTATTCTAATTTATAAATTTATTTTTAAAAAATAATGAACCTTGCTTTTTTTCTTAAGCCTGTGTCCATGAGAGTTGAACCGAAACCCGCAGGCCTTACTCTTTTGTCCTCCCTAATGCAAATTAAATAAACTACATTCAAATATACTCATTAAACATGACACCATTTGCAAACGATATTGCTCCAAAATGACTCATGGGCCTATGGTAGGGCCTGATAAGTCCTACCTAATGTAACGCAACTAGCTCAGGCATTATTTGAGATTTAAAGTCTTTGCTTGTTGGACTTACTTTTACTCGTCTGCTAAGCCAAATCTTTGAAATTTGAATCTTGTAATGCCAAGTCTCTCTCCGCATAATTTCTTAAATAAATTAGGATCATTAAACACCCTAAATTTTTAACAATTTTATATCATGCATTATGTAGTAATAGTATATTAATAGAATTTAATTTTTTATATTTTAAATTTATTAACCACTAATAAACATGTGAATTTTTTATTAAAAGAATTCAGATTAGGAGAAAATTTTAATTCATATTCATACACATCAAACATACAAATTGCACCATTTAAAATGAGCTTGCTCTAAACGGGCTAATGGGCCAGACCTAAGTAGTCCGTCAGTGACAAACATCAATGCCAATCTTAAAGCCAATTGGTTAATGTTGTACTTGATATTTAAGCTCTTTGTGTAACACCCTAAGCCGAACTCCGAGGGTAAATCAGACCACAACTCACATATAAATTTAAATAACTCTTTACAATCGATAACAATTTAAGCCTCAAATACAAAAGCCAGCGAAATAATTTAAGAATTTAACCAAATCATCTACCATCCTCAATTCAAATTCATCTTCTCACTCATCATGAATCAATCCTCATTTCTTAAAACTAAATCACAATAAACTATAATGAGAGCAAAACTTAATAAGCAAACTAGTTTTTTTTTTAATATCAAAATACATACATACTTATATATAATGTAAATGGATGATATGTCATTATCTTTTAAAAATACTTGAAACAAATTCATAAAAATCTCTTTCTGTCGCTCTCAAACTTTCACGTTTTCTTTCAATAAAATATGTATCATGCAATGTGGCACTTTGTGCTGTGTGTGGCACTTCGCATCATGCGTGGCACTTTGCAGCGCTTTGGCCTTCAAGAGGTGGCCCCCGCATAGTCTCAAGAGGTGGCCCCCACACAACTTCAAGAGCTGGCCCCCAATGCAAAATCTCATAAAGCATAAATTCTATTTGCTAAAATCAACTTTTTCATTCGTAAAAAATTCAATACATTTTCGTGCTTATGCCAATGAATCCCGACACAACATATGCCCATGTACATAATCACGCTCAACACATAACAACACATCACATAAACACATGGGTAGAGACATATAAATCCATATATGTACATATCAAAAATAGGTTTTTCAAACAAGTCAAACATATACATATTTTTTATTGTAATTTGTTTTCAAGTCTAGTTTACTTACCTCTTGGCATCATCACGTAACAAATGCGTACTGATATCATCGACCTAAAATCATCAATAAAATCCTCATAAAATAAAATTAGTTTCAATCATAAACTCTAATATCCTCAAATATCTCATTTTAAACAGCTCCTAAACTCAACCTCAAATGTCCTCAATATTCGTCCCTCAAAACAAAACTGTCTATGTTTTCTGATTTTTAATAAATTATTCCCTCATTGAAAAAATCAAAAATTGTACAGACCATATGTTGACATATTGAAAATTCATTGATAAAAATTTCATAACTTAACTCCTTCAAAAACTATTGAAACTAATTTACGTTTCAGACATCATCAATATTGTCAAACGATTTTCTGTTTTGAACATACTTGCTTTGAAAATACAAACAATTTATTGGTTTATCATAAAATCATGAAAATTTACAGAATCACAATAGACATATATAAAATCACTAATCCAAATTTCATAAGTTTTGAAGAAGTCTAGCTATGGTAAAAATAATTTCGTAATTCATGTTATTAACTGAAATCAGAACTTTTCAGGTTTTCAGACTTAAGTTTGAAAAATCGTAATTAGTTGAAATCTTATCCGATTAACTTGAAACAATTTCAAAAACATTTAACATATTCAAAAATCAGAATAAAAAATCAATTAGTAAAAACTACTATGATTTTCTTAATAATGCACTGTCAGCATATTTATGGAAAATCTTAGGTTTCTACTTTTGTTGCAAATATCTAATCATGTTCTCCACAACAAATTAATAAAAACCAAGAATTAAAACTGACCTTCAAATCCAAATCTTCTCTCAACAATACCCTATTCAAATTATGTAACTTGATCTCATGTGTTGCTCATGGCAGAACAAAGAAGAAGACTTTCTTCTTCTCTTTTCTTTTCTTCTCCCTCCTTTCTCTACATCTTTTTTTTTTCCTTTTTTCCTTGGCCGATTTCTCTTTCTCTCTCTCACGTAATGGGAAAGGCATCTTATTCTATTTATACTAGGGTAAAAAGGATCACTAAAACTAAAAAGACTTAAATACCTTTATGAGAATTGGGTATTACACTTTGCTTGTAGAATTCTCATTTGTCTGCTTAGCCAAGTTCTAGCATTTACAGTATCATACAAGAATCTTTCCTATTTAATTTAGGTAATATTTGATATTGAGGTATAGTAAAAAAATTATAATTATTCAATAAAAAATAATGATGGTAATAAATCTGATTCCTAAATAATAATTTTGACTAAAATAACAAAGATTTATAGGTTCTTTATCCTTTAAGTGGTGGATCAAATTAATTTACTTTCAAACTATAGTAGGTAGGGTTTATCAAATACTTTAGTTTTTGTAGCTTTTAAATTAGGACTTATTTGTTCAACATCAGAAGTCTGATATTTATTAATTTCATTTTTCTAATTTTTTTTGTAACTTATATATGATTTTTAGACGTTTACATCTAAATAGAGAACATTAACTTTTGTAACTTTTGAATTAAAAAAGTCTGAATGAAAAATAAGTATTATATCTCAAAATATTTTTATTAAATATACTTATTTCTTAAACTATAAAACCTAATCTCCTTTTTTTTTTTGATTTACAAGGATATAAATGTTAGATAATCATATTCAATTTTGTTTATATAAACAAATAAGATGCGACTTATATTCAGACTTTTAAAAAAAGAAAATAAACATTTCATTTGGACCTATTCAGACTTAAAAAAAAACTCAGACCCGTTTAGATTTTAAATGAAAAAAATATGGTCGTACAGTTACCCAATCTCAATACCAAATGAGACTTTAATATGCACATCATGAGAGTTAGAAGCTTTTTTTTTTTTTTCAAAATCAAACTTCATTTATTTGCATTCAATTCATTTAAAGTTTTCATCTTTTAGGTATTTAAGTGGCCCAACTTTTATTTCCACAACTATTATTATGTAAAACTATGAGTTATAGCAAAACTTCTCTATAGTCATAATATTGTAACCAAACTAATTTATTACTATAGGAGATTATAACTTAATGGAAGTGTAGCTCTGAAAAATTATTTTATTGACTTAGTTGTCTTTAGTGCAAGAATATAAAGGTAAAGTTTGAATTGTATTAATAAGTCAAATAAAAAATATATATTAAAAAACTAATATATGTATCTATGTACTATTTTTAGAAATATGCAAATTTATCTTAAAATCTCTAAATGTTGGCATTATCTTCAATAATTTTCCCTCATTGTCTACTTGTACTATGCAGAGGCAAGTTTGTTTAATCTAACAAAATATATAATTTTGCAATATACAAATAATTATTAGAGCAGTGATACACATCTGAAATTTTTTATCCTAAAAAATTATATCATATGACGTGACATTCATTAATTAGTTGGTGATATAACACAATTAGTTCACCTAGATCTTGTAAAAAATTATCAACCACTCAATAAATGACATATTATATAGGATGAAATTTCACACAAAAAACTTGAGATGTCTATCATTACTTTAATTATTACTATTTAGAGACAAGTTTCTTAAAACGAGATTTAGAAAAAAAAATGTATAACTTTTACAATATAGAGTTCATTCTCCTTTATAACTGACTAAATTAGGACCAAAATTTTTTATCACTAAATTGAAGTTATTCCTATATAAAGTACTACTGTAGAGAACTTTATCGTATTTGATATAAAATATAAGCATGGGTGCATGGATGGTTGGTAAATATTATCTACCAAGATTGG
>VKKW01000517.1:0-61134 GCA_018350135.1 Citrus trifoliata | reverse complement strand
CGCCTCCCAGTGCTCCTCAAGAGCCTCCTCGGCTCTCTTTCACTTATTCATCCATGATCACAGCTGTTCAGACAGCTCAAGAAGATTTGCCTATTACAGGGTTCAAGTCTGACGGTTTCCCTATTTATCCAGCCAAACAAAATGGGCATTTCCTTTGGGATGTCCCTGGTTCCGGCCACTGTGACCCAGATTGTCCCTGCTGGGATGATTGGGAAGAGGATGATGATTATGTAACCAAAAGGAAAAGAAACCTAAGAAAAAATCTCATGCCTCGTGTCACCACAGTACTCCTACACCACCACAAGATCCTCCTCCATCAGCTCCTTTACCTCTATATAAAAAGGAACTCCAATGGCTTGCAAAGCGTTGCACCTCTACAATCTCCTCACCTGTTCCAGATCCATCTCCACCTCTGAGTTGTATGATGTTTTCATCTGCTTCCTCCGATTATTCTTCCTCTTTTCCTCCTTTAGACACCCCACAGATTCCCAACGAAATGTTGTGTCCAAACATTTTATTCCATCACCCATAACCTCAGCCGGTCATCTTGAACCACCCAAACCTTTTGAATCAGTCCTCAACTGGCAAACTCAAAATGCCAGAGCCCAGAATGATACTTTGTTGAACATACATTCCAAAGTTGAAGAGATCAGTTTACGAACTGAACACCTTGACACGAAGGTTGACTCCATCTCTGCACAACTGCAGCAGATCCACCAGAACCTCTAGTCCAGAATTGTTCAACTTGATTCTGAGTTGCGAACTATGCTTGCCCAACGTTACCATGGCCCAGAATTTGATCAAAAAGAAAGGGAGATCAGACGTTTAAAAGCTGAGCTTGCTCAAATTGAATCTGACAAACAAAAACCTTCCTTTTTTACCTCCTCGCCTCCTATCCCTTCGATTAGTCCAATTACCATCCATTTGCTTCTATGCTTTCTCCTATCCGACAGTATGAGCCTTCTAAGCTGTTTGGTATGACTCATACCCTTTTTCGAGACAACCCATTACCACCACCACCTAAATCTAAACCAAAGCCTAAACCTCAACCACGACCCGTCACAATCAATCCTTCCTCCACTATTATCCCTGACCAACAATCACCGGGCTATACACCAACATCAACATCACCACCTGAACCATCCAAATCCCAACCTCCTACTACATCCAAGGATAAAGAACCTATGCACCAATTCAGTGCCCATACCATTGACCACCCATCTTCCACTGATGACCAAACTTCTGATTCAAATCTAGCCGTTTCAGATAGCCATACTGAGACTGACACCGAATCTTCGGCACCCACCAGTGACTCTGAAAAATCTTATGTTGATATCACCAGAATCCTGATGGCTCAACCTGACCCACAAACCCTCCATCCATCAGGGATGTTTCCACCAAGCTTTTGATTTCTGTCCGGAGGCTCATTCTGAGTTCACCCATCAAAACCCTTTGTGTAAAAATCAGTCTTTCTTTGTTAAGGTTACCCTTCAAACTTATGAAGGACATTAATCCCACCAAAGCCACTCATCAGAAATGAGTCCTCTGACTTACTCTTAGCCCAACAGGAATGTTCTCAATTGTTAGCCCAAGGGTTAATTGAGCCCACAACCTCTCAATGGGGTTGCCAAGCCTTTTATGTTGAAAAGCATTCTGAAATTGTTCGAGGAAAGAAACTCTTAGTCATTGACTACCAGCCCTTAAACATGTTTTGCAAGATGACAAATTTCCCTTACCTCGCCGACAAAGCATGTTTCTTTTCTCAAAAATGCCCAGATCTTTTCAAAATTTGATTAAAATCAGGTTTTTGGCAATTAGGCATTGAACCCTCTGAGCGATATAAGACAGCCTTTTGCATTCCTAATGCCCATTTCCAATGGACGGTCCTACCCTTTGGTCTCAAAACTGCCCCATCCATTTTTCAAAAATCCATGATCAAAATCTTTCAGCCTCTCCTGTCTAATGCACTGATTTACATTGATGATATTTTACTTTTTTCAGGATCACATGATGACCATCACCGACTACTCAACCAGTTTTATGATATTGTCCAAAGTCATGGAATCATGCTATCTGCCAAGAAAAGCACCATTGCCACAGATACCATCGAATTCTTAGTATGATCATAAAAGATGGCCATTATCAGCCAGGAAAGCACATTGCCCAAGAGTTGCTTCACTTCCAGATCAACAACTTTCCAAAAAGCAAGTCACAGCAATTTCTTGGAATTATTAATTACATCAGAGACTTTATCCCACATGTGGACCACTACACTCGTCACCTCTCGGCTTTGTTGAAGAAAAAGCCTCCTGAGTGGAATGATGACCACACAAATGTTGTCACTACTCTCAAGAAGATTGCGCAAAATCCGCCTCCTTTAAAGTTGATTGCAGATGGAAAGCGCATACTACAGACAAACGCAAGTGATGAATCATGGGGTTGCCATTCTCCTTGAAGAACTCAATGGAAAAGAACACTTTATCGCCTACGCTAGTGGACATTTTTCTGACACACAGCAGCACTACCATAGCGTGTTCAAAGAATCTTAGCGGTAAAGCATGGCATCAAAAAATTCGAGTACCATCTCATTGGCCACCACTTCCTCATCCGAATGGACAGCTCAGCCTTCCCCATATTCTCAATTTCAAAGGCAAAATTGTTCCAGAAAAGATGTTTACTTCCGATTAAAAGATTGGTTTTCCAAATATGATTTCTCAGTAAAGCATATAAAGGGATCCCAGAACCTTATCCCTGATATGCTATCTAGACTCTCAAAACCAGAGACACCTCCCACTCTGTTTTCCACCACATACCATTTTCCAATTATTGCCATGGCTATATCCTTACCTCCCGAAGCTCTTACCAAAAAACCCTTTCCCTTGAATAAAACATTCTCCTCTGTTTTTGCCATCCAAGAGTTGCAAGAAAAACTGTTTCCGTTTTTTTATGAACGCTTACCTTATGGCTGACTTATTTCCATTTTCTACTTTCCATCCTGAAAATCTGTTTCTTACAGGTTTAACCCTTGACCCATCCAGAGAAATCACTGAAGATGAGTTATGGTACCATCTGGTGCCTAACTACTCTCTATGCCACCAAGCTCATCCTACCCATTGCCCCTACTTTGTCTCATCTTCTTAATCCAGACAAAGCTACCTCTCTCATCTGGACATTACTTGAGTGGTTTTCACCAATTCCATGGTGGAGACAAAAGCTCCAACACTTGTCAGAAATCTACAACCTTGATCGTATGCCATTCTCTGAAGCTCAAATGTGGACATCCGTGTTCATAATTCACAGGCCTTATTTCCAACACCCAGATACACAGTTCTTTTGGACACAGGATCAGGTATACGAATGGTTCACTGCACCACATCCCGCCATCATTGAAAATGAGATCCAGCCTACCTTACATAACTACCTCCACCAGTTAAACCACCAAACTCCGCCACATAAGGATATCGTTCACACCTCTTTAGGCCACAACATGACCTCATCATGATCCCTACTCCATCAGCCAATCCAAGCCACCATCTACAGGAATTCTTATCAAAGAAGAAAGGCCAGACTACACTGACTTTCTTTTCCAAGATTCTCAAGACCCTTGCGAAGAATTTCTTCCTCTCAGCCAATACCTTCATCAGTTCCCCCAACCAACAATGGATGAAACCTGGACCCTCCGAACCAGGACCATCAACCGACCTTCCAAAAATCACCTCGGCCTTCTAAAGTTGACAAAGCCACCCAGACTTCCCCTAAGTATACTTCACAGTGTACTCCACGAGCCTATCATTGCCCTAATCCACCATGCCGTGGTCCCTCCTGCCAACATCCTAAACGTCCAAAGCTTCTAAGCAACTTTTTCCGCAAACCGCACCACTCCGGTGATACAGATCCCGATGCAACGGAAAGCTCCTCCGAAGATGACTGCATGAACCTCCACTCTCCCTAAAAGTTATTTGTCTTGTTGTGATTTGTCTTGTTGTCATCATGTCTCGTTTTGTCTTGTTGTAATTATGGTTGCTTTTGCTTTTACTTTTGCTTTTGCTTTAAGCTTTTGTCAAAGTCATGCTTTATTAAAGCATCTTTGTCCCTTTGTAATAATTAAAGGTGTGTAATCATGCACTTTACTTTTACTTTAAAGATAGGGGTCTTGTCCTATCTTCCTGAGATTTCTCATCTATATAAGGAGCTCTCTCCTCCCTTGTAATATAGAAGTTTGACAGAAATAAACTCGTGTGTTTTGCTCTCACCATGAACTTCTAAACTCCTCTCTCTCTCTCTGCAAATGAAGTCCTAAAGAAAAGAAAAGGAATAAGGATTTTAAATTTGTTCATTTTGAAACTTAAGCAAGTATGCTCTGCACTTGCCTTTAGCAAGGATCCTGTGCATCAGAAAGCTTTTGATCGTTTTCTTATCTGGTTTGGTACCCTGTTTTGACTAACGAAAGTCTGTTTTGGGTTGTATAACCCGAGAAGAAAATGAAAGCTTTCCTGATTCTCCATTTTGGTATCAGAGCCATACCTTTTCTTCATTCTCTCAAAGTGGTATAATTTAAGTCGTTATTCCTGTTTTGATCTTTAGTCTTCAGGCGCAGCGCGAACTCATCCCTCATGGCTTCTACTTCATCCACTCCTGTTACTCTTTCTTCTACTCTTTCTTTGCCTAAATCTTGCACTTCCCATACTGTTGATAAAATTGAAAACCTTGTTGAATATTCCTATATTCCCGAATCAGCTCAAATAAGTGAATCCACCTACCCTCTTATTAGCCCTTATCAATTATACAAACGTCCCAACTCCTTTACCCGTAGCATCCGTACCCTTATCTCTACTAGACGGCCACACCCTAAAGAATATATCCAGTCTTCTCGTCTGGATCAGTGTACTCTCAAAGCCACCTCTGCTGAGCAATATGTCACTCTGGAAATTCCTTCAGAGCTCATTTCAAATTGGAAACGTGAAGGATACACTCATCTTCATCTAGGAGAGCTATACGAGCTGTAATTGGTAAACCTTTGCGCAAATAGGGAATCAGGAAAACTTTCATTTTCTTGTCGGGTTGTACAACCCAAACAGACTGAAGGGTACCAAACCAGATAAGAAATCTGCAAAAGCTTTCTGATGCACAGGATCCTTGCTAAAGGCAAGTGCACAGGATCCTTGCTAAAGGCAAGTGCATAGCATACTTGCTTAAGTTTCAAAATGAACAAATTTAAAATCCTTTTTTCCTTTTTTTTTCTTTAGGACTTCATTTGCAGAGAGAGAGAGGAGTTTAGAAGTTCATGGTGAGAGAAAACACACGAGTTTATTTCTGGTCCACTTTTATATTACAAGGGAGGAGAGAGCTCCTTATATAGAGGAGGAATCTCAGGAAGATAGGACATGACCCCTATCTTTTTTAAAGTAAAAATAAAAGTTACATGATTACACACCTTTAGTTATTACAAAGGGACAAGATGCTTTAATAAAGCATGACTTTGACAAAAGCTTAAAGCAAAAGCAAAAGTAAAAGCAAAAGCAAAAGCAACCATGATTACAACAAGACAAAACGAGACATGATGACTGTTGAGTGTTAGAAAATGCATATTTATAAAGGAGAAAACCGTCATTTTACATTTCAAGTCTTACTAACAACCCTTACTTGTATGTATTTAACCTTCTTGTGATTTAATTACATGTGTTTTATTTTAATTAAGTAATTTATGTATTTTAGGGGCATTATAGTCATTTCACAATAAAGGAGAGATCAGACGGCAAAACGGACATCACTTTTGAACTCAGGACGGTCGAAACCTTAGGAGGAGTATAAAAGGAAAAATGCACTATTCACATGTACGGTACTATTCACGGGTACGGTACTGTCTACGTTACTGTTCACGACACTGTTCACATAGACGGATCGATGATGTGGCATTGACCGATGATGTGGCATTGACTGATGAGGTGTCACGATCCTGTTGGACTAAAATTCTTATATACTGTTGATGGTGACGTGGCAGCATATCAGTGGACGAAAAATCTCGCGTACGGTGCATGCATCACACAGGATTATTTTCAACCAAACGCGTTATTGTTCATCCGGGTCAAACCGTGTTACTGTTTATCCACGTGGTCAAACCGTGGACTGTTGACTGATGACGTGGCGCAATCCTGAGCGTCCAAACTGTTTTTAATCCGATGGCCATGATTTACTCCATGTATCTATAAAAAGGGGGCTTCCCCCCCTAATTTGATATCTCTGAATCTATTTTTGGGATCCATTTTCTGTAATTCCCTCTCTATCTTGTATTTTCTTCGTATTTTAATAAATTCCATTTTGCCCCTAGTTCAATTATGAGTAGCTAATTTCCTTTCAAGCTTGGGTTGAAGGTGAAGTCTCAACATGTGTCATGGGCTTTATTTGGTAAATTTATTTTCTCTTCCCCTATAGTTTTGTGGATGTTTTGACTTCTCGTCGACAAATAATACTAATCTTGTCTAGTACCGCCTTGGTTTCACCGGCCCTCTAGTACAAGGTTATTATTATTTGGCACGATAAACCCTTAGCACCATATTGATTAGAGCGTGGTTCATGAGGTGTGGATTCCCCTCTCATGATTTAATTGGCATTAATACGGATTATTTAGCCCATGATGCATGTTGATACGGATCCAGATACCAAGTACGTCATTTAATAGATTTCTCTCAATTTATTCTCGCTATTTCAATTCCAGTTTTAGAATTTATTCTCGCCATTTTAATTTAAGTTTTAGCATATTCAAATCATTTCCACCATAAATCCAACCACCCATTTACAAAATTAATTCTACAAACAATTAAAATCCACCTCCTCGTGGGATCGACACTCGTCACCATTGATCTATACTACAATAGATTCGTGCGCTTGCGAGAACATTAAAATTTGCACAACAAGTTTTTGGCGCCGTTGCCGGGGAGGTAAGTAATTTTAATTCTTAGAATTAATTTTTGTGAATAATTTCTTTTAATTGTTTTCTTGTAATTTTTTTATTTTATTAAAAGAAAAGAAAAAAAAGTGAATCTACATTTAAAGGTTAGTATTTCTTTTTTTCTCTTCTTTAAAATTTTGTAATTTAATTTTCAAGTTATTTTTATTCTTCTTTGTAATTTTCGTTTATCTTATTAATTTTTTTTAAAATTTATTTCACGTATTATATTTTTTTCTTTTTGTGTATTTTTATAGAAAGGTTGTAATAGCGCAATAAGGTTAGTATCGTAATTTCTCCCTCTTCTTTATTTTTATTTGTTTTGTTCCCATCTTTATTTTTATTTTATTTGTTTTGCATGCATGGTCGTAGGTCATTATCACCTAATATTGAACCTATAGACCTTGAACTAGAAAAAACACTTCGTATACAAAAGGACATTAAAAATAAATTTGGAATGGATTTGCAACCACAAGAGATGCCATTTAAGGACTATTTTAGTCCCTTAGCTAATTTGAGCACATCATGTATAAGATACCCAAATGTAGCTGCTAGGAGTTTTGAGTTAAAACCTAGTGTGCTAAATTGTCTCCTCACATTTTATGGCCTAGAAAATGAGGACTCATATAATCATTTGAATGATTTTCATGCCATTTGTCAAACATTTAAATATGAAAAATTTTCAGATGATGATGTTAAACTTAGACTATTCCCATTTTCTTTAAAAGATAGAGCTCGTTCATGGTTAAATACATTGCCTGCCAATAGCATTTCATCATGGGAACAAATGGTAACAAATTTTTGAATAAATATTTCCCAGTGCATAAAACCAATGCTATTCGCAGGGAAATCTCGGAGTTTACCCAGAGAGAAAACGAGCAATTTTCGAAACATGAGAGAGATTCAATGGGCTACTCTTGAAGTGTCCACATCATGGGTACGAGAAATGGCACCAATGCCAATACTTTTTGGAGGGATTATTGCCGAATGTGCAAGAATGACTAATGGCAACAAGTGGAGGAGAGCTAATGTCAAAAAGTGCATCAGAAATTTGGGAATTCTTTCAGCGACAAGCGGATAATTCCCAACAACGGAGTCGATCACTCAGGAATACTAGAAGGATTAAGGGAGTAAATGAGGTTCAAATTGGCGAATCAACTTCGGGAATCAAAGAAGTTAAGGAGATGGTTGAAGGTCTTGCTCGACAAATAGCATCGTTATCCACTGCTAAATCAACAGAACCACATGACCATGACTCATACTCAGATCAAGCCAATGCCATAGGTGTAATGAGAAAGCCATCAAATTACAACCCATACTCCAACACATATAACCCTGGATGGAGAGACCACCCCAATTTTTCATGGTCTCAAGGATTCCAACAGAATGGACCAACAGCTCCAGCTTCACCAATGCAACAAATTCCTCAAGTTCCTCAAGCCTCTCAGCCCCCATTCAGACCATACAATCAAAACCATAACTATTCTCAACCCAGACCATGGGAGGATGCATTCCAGAATTTCAAGAATGTTACTCACTCCACGATTGAGCAACAAAACCGCACCATTGATGGACTACGAAATGAGTTGAGAGCAGGCTTCAATTCAAAAGCCCAATCAGTTTCAAGCCTCGAAAAGATGGTGGGACAACTTGCTTCTTCGGTTCAGACCTTGGCAATGACTGTTGAGAAGGGTAAATTTCCAAGTCAACCAGTGCCTAATCCTAAAGGAGTACATGAAGCAAGTACCAGTTCACCACAGCAGCATGGAGAGGTCAAAGCAGTCATGACCTTACGAAAAGGAAAAGAAGTCGACAACAAAGTGGAGATGCCGGTGACCAAAGAAAATCAAATTGTACCTGTGAATGTTGAGGACTCATCACCGGAGGAGAAAGAAGAAACTAACCCACAAGAATACGTTTCCAAAGCTCCATTCCCCCAGAGGTTAGCTAAAGGCAAGAAGGGAAAATCCACAGATGAGATTCTCGAAATCTTCAAACAGGTAAGTGTTAATATCCCTTTGCTTGATGTTATTAAACAAGTTCCATCTTATGCCAAGTTTCTTAAAGACCTTTGTACTAAAAAGAGAAATATGCATGTTCAAAAGAAGGCATTTTTAACTGAAAACGTTAGCTCTATACTCCAACATAAAATTCCTTTAAAATGCAAAGACCCAGGCTCCCTCACTATCTCTTGTAGCATAGGGAGCCACACAATTGAGAATGCTTTGTTGGATTTAGGAGCTAGTGTAAATTTGTTGCCTTATTCAGTGTTTGTGAAACTTGGACTTGGAGAATCACACCCAACTCCAGTGGTGTTACAACTTGCAGATCGGTCCACGAAAATACCTCGTGGTATTGTGGAGGACGTGCTTATCCAGGTAGACAAATTTTATTTTCCTGTTGATTTCATTGTCATTGACACTCAACCAATACAGGATTCAAGGAAGTACATCCCCATTATCCTAGGCCGATCTTTCTTGGCAACTGTGGATGCTCACATTCAATACAGAACTGGAAATATGCAGTTGTCTTTCGGCAATATGACTATGGAACTGAACATCTTCAACATTGCCAAACAACCTCACAGTGCAGATGATGGAATTGTTGATGTGGATTTAATTGAAGTATTAGTTGATGACACTTTTATTTCAAACCTCAGTGATGATCCTTTACAAACATATTTAACTCATTTTGGTTTGGATTTTGATATTGACAGATCGGTTGAAGAGGTCAACGCCCTACTTGACTCAGCACCATCTATGGACACTAATCAATGGAAGTCAAGAGTTGAACAACTAGCACCATCAGAGAATAAACTCATCCCATCATCAGAATCACCACCAAAACTTAAGCTCAAACCATTGCCCAACACATTGGAATACGCATTTTTGGGGGAAGAAAGTTCTCTGCCGGTAATCATCTCTTCATCCCTCAATGACGAACAAAAAGGTAAGTTGTTGGATGTTTTAAAAGAGTATAAAGGAGCATTAGGATGGACCATAGCAGACATAAAAAGTATAAACCCTACAGATTGCATGCATTACATTCACCTTAATGAAAATGCTAAATCTACTAGGGAAATGCAACGTCGGTTAAATCCTAACATGAAAGAAGTTGTTAGAACTGAAGTCCTTAAGCTATTAGACGCATGTATCATTTACCCAATTTCTGATAGTTCATGGGTCAGTCCTGTACAAGTTGTCCCCAAAAAGTCAGGAGTCACAGTAGTTACTAATGCTGATAATGAATTGATACCAACTAGAGTGACTACAGGATGGCGTGTTTGCATTGATTATAGAAAGTTGAATTCTATCACACGTAAAGACCATTTTCCTTTACCATTTATCGATCAAATGCTTGATAGATTAGCAGGCCATGAATTTTATTGCTTTCTAGATGGCTACTCAGGATATAATCAGATTCCCATAGCACCAAAAGATCAAGAGAAAATCACTTTCACTTGCCCTTTTGGCACTTTTGCATATAGGAGGATGCCATTTGGATTATGTAATGCACCTGCTACATTTCAACGATGCATGTTGAGCATTTTTTCTGATATGGTTGAACGTTTCCTTGAAGTCTTTATGGATGACTTTTCTGTCTTTAGTGACTCGTTTAATCAATGTTTACATCATTTAACACTAGTTTTGCAGAAATGTATCGAGAAGAACTTGGTCTTAAATTGGGAGAAATGTCATTTTATGGTAAAACAAGGTATTGTTCTCGGTCACATCATTTCGAGCAAAGGTATTGAGGTTGACAAAGCCAAGGTGGATCTCATTTCTAATCTTCCTTCACCTAAAACAGTCAGAGAAATAAGATCTTTCCTTGGGCATGCTGGTTTCTATAGACGTTTCATTAAAGATTTTAGCAAAGTTTCTAGACCCTTATACAATCTGCTTGCTAAGGATGTACCTTTTGTCTTTGATGATTCATGTCTTGTTGCGTTTGAAAAATTAAAGCATTTGTTGACATCATCACCCATCATTCAGCCCCCAAACTGGAGCTTACCATTTGAGCTCATGTGTGATGCATCTGATTATGCAGTAGGAGCAGTATTAGGACAAAGAGTTGATCGAATTCCCCACGTTATTTACTATGCTAGTATGACATTGAATGATGCACAGTTGAACTATTCAACTACTGAAAAAGAAATGTTAGCAGTAGTGTTTGCATTGGAAAAATTTCGATCTTATCTTATTGGTTGTAAAATAATTGTATTCACAGATCATGCTGCTCTGAAATATCTTCTCACAAAGAAAGATGCAAAAGCTAGACTAATTCGTTGGGTGTTACTTTTGCAGGAATTTGACTTGGAATTCAAAGATAAAAAAGGGACAGAAAATGTTGTGGCGGACCATCTCTCTCGTCTACATTTTGACATAATTACAGAGCCATTACCATTGAATGAGTTATTTCCAGATGAACAATTAATGAATGTGGAAGTATTACCTTGGTATGCTGATATAGTTAATTATCTTGTTACAGGTAAATTTCCAGAGCATTGGACCAAGCAAGACAAGGCTAAATTCTTTGCAGAGATAAAGAATTTCTTTTGGGATGACCCATATTTGTTCACGTATTGTGCAGACCAAATTGTTAGACGATGTGTCCCAGAAAGTGAAATTCAGAATATCCTTTCATTCTGCCATGAACAAGCTTGTGGATGCCATTTCAGTGCTAAGAAAACAGCGGCTAAAATTTTACAATGTGGTTTTTATTGGCCAACTATATTTCGAGATGCTTACACTTTATGTTCTTCATGTGATAGGTGTCAACGAATGGGGAGCATTACGCGAAGGAACATGATGCCACTAAATCCAATTTTAGTGGTTGAGATTTTTTACGTATGGGGTATCGACTTCATGGGACCCTTTCCCTCTTCTTTTGGCCATCAATACATATTGGTTGCTGTTGACTATGTATCAAAATGGGTAGAAGCAATTGCATGTCGAACCAATGATCACAAGGTGGTGATAGGATTTTTGAAAAGCAACATTGTTTCACGTTTTGGATTCCCTCGAGCAATAATCAGTGATGGTGGTGCCCACTTTTGTAACAAAGCATTCAAAGCTCTTTTGACAAAGTATTCAATCACACACAAAGTGGTGACTCCGTATCATCCGCAAACCAGTGGCCAAGTTGAGATCTCCAATCGAGAAATAAAGTACATACTAGAAAAGACGGTGAGGGCAGACAGGAAAGATTGGTCATTACGACTTGATGATGCATTATGGGCATATAAAACGGCTTTCAAGACCCCGATTGGGATGTCACCCTACAGGCTAGTGTATGGAAAAGCTTGCCACCTACCTGTGGAACTCAAGCATCGTGCGTATTGGGCCATCAAGAAATTCAACTTTGACATGCAGCAAGCTAGCTCAGAAAGAAGATTACAACTAGCAGAACTTGAGGAAATTCGCAATGATGCCTATGAAAATGCCAAGATTTACAAGCAGCGAATGAAAGTCTTCCACGACAAGCACGTTATGAGAAAATCTTTCACTGCAGGTCAGAAAGTGCTTTTGTTCAATTCTCGCTTGCACCTATTCCCAGGTAAGTTACGCTCTCGATGGTTTGGTCCCTTTATTGTTCATACTATTTTTCCACATGGGGCAATTGAAATTAAGGATCCAAAGAACGGTGTCACGTTTAAAGTTAACGGTCAAAAATTAAAACCATATCTAGAGTACCAACCACATGGAGAAGACACCGAAATAAATTTGAGTGACCCACCAGAGTTGAATTGATTTTTTTTTTCGTTGATTTGATTTTGTTTTCTTTCTTTATATTATTCTTTTGCTAATTAAAATTATTTTTGCATAAGCGTGTTTGTTTAACTATTACGTTTTCTCTTATCATTTTTAATCATGAGCACCTTACTTAGACCGTTCCTCCTGAACATTCTTAAACCACTTCAACCTGTCAAAACTCATCTCAAAAGGCAGATTCAATTTTGTAAAACACAACGCATTTGGGCTCTACAACCACCAGAGTTAGTAGCCTATGTTGAGGGTTTAGAACGCCAACTCAGAGACATTGAGAGAAATGTTTACGACATCCAGTTGGAGCTTGAGGTAAATTCAATAAGAGGACGATTTCAATTTTCTTTGTGTGTTTTAATTTATTTTTTGTTTGTGTGCTTTAGTTTCTTACCCCGGTGAAGTGGCGGATAACGGTACTCCGTGACAATCAAGTCGGTTACTTCAGTTTCCCATAATAACTGATATTCTGAGGCGAAAGTATGGACAGAAACGAGATCTTAGTAAAGCTTCACAAGCGATTCCCTTCACTTCCTCAGAATGCCATCCTTACGATCTACAAAGCTCGGTCCGAACGCATGCGATTGCTCATGAGGAATAACATACCTGCTGATATCTGTTGGTTAATCGAGGCGAAAGTACGATTGACTGGTGAGTTACCTCCAAAATTTATTGCATTCATGCCTGGTTGTGGTAAAGGAAATTATGCAAGAAAACGACGAGCTCGAAGAATTTCTGTTGCTTGTCATAAGTGTGCCAGAATGAGTTGCGGTAGAAACTCATGTTCTTTAGGAATGGTGTCTGATAACAGGGAAGATAAGATTCAATTCATTAGGGATGGCTTGAATAAGGAGTCATTAGATGATATCCTTTTGTCTCTTGAAACGCATCCCAGTGGATATGTGCAAGGAGCGATTCTCCAGTTATGGTCATTATTCCAGAAAGAGCATGCACGATATAGTCTCGGAAATCTGACTATAAACGACCTTATTTGCCAGTTTATAAGAAAACTGGATAGGAAGCCTATCCTTGACCCATAGAGGGCGTTCAAGCCGTTTCTGGACGTAAAACCAGAGGAAGATGTGAGCCACAATCGCAACTACCTGTAAATATCATTTTACTTTATTGTTATTTTATTTCATTTCACTGTTGTTTTATTATTTGCATTATTGTCTTTAATAATTTAATTACTGTTTACTTTTTCTTTTTTTACTGTTTCCTTTTTAACTCGCGAGCCACGTGCTTTACGCGTTATTTGACACTGACATATTACCTCATACACAACTGTGACCCATTATCACCAAGACTCTTAAATGTGATTTCTTTTGTCAAGCACTCACAAATTGTTTTTGAGAAAGATCGCAATGGCAGCTACTCCCAATAGACAATTCAAGAACATTTGTGTGCTTTCTGGATTTACCTATGGCAAACATAAAGAGTTTGTTGAGGCAGCCATAGATCTTGGTCGAAGTATAGCAGCGAGAAAATTACACTTGGTGTATGGAGGAGGTAACCGAGGGTTATCAAAAGTGGTCTCAGAAGCAGATTTTATCAGAGGAAGTCAAGTGTTAGGCATCATCCCAAGAGTCCTAAAACCATTGGGCAGTTCGTCTGACTCATCAACTGGAGAAGAGTTAGTCGTCTCAGGTATGCAAGAAAGAATAACTGAAATGCTTAATTATGCTGATGCTTTTATTTTCCTTCCAGGAGATCTTGCAACACTAGAGGCACTTATCAAACTAGCATCTTGGGCCCATCTGCACATCCACCAGAAACCCATCGGTTTGTTAAATGTCAATAACTTTTATGATGGCTTTATCGCATTTCTTAACCATGCAATAAAAAACTATTTCATTCCCTCTAATGCGAAAAAACTCTTTATTTGTGCTCACACTGCTAATGAGCTACTTGATATGTTACAAGCTTATAAACCGGAGCCGAACCCCTGGACCTTTGTGTTGGAGCGTCCAAATAATGATGGTAATAGTAGCGGCAGTAAGAAGTACAAATTAAATTTAACTCTCCGCTTGTAAATATTTTCTTCTGTATTGCACCACCCAGGTGATGTCTTCTAAACTTTACTTCTTCCTTTCAAACATTGAGGACAATGTTTCGTTCTGGTTGGGGGGAGGGAATAGTCGACAAATGTGGAATCTTGGTTAAGTTTTTACTAATTTTTTGTTGTAGAAACTAACTGTTGCTAACTTTTTGTGTTGAAGATGGCTGGCTGAATATGGAGTGTAGTTACTCTAGAAACGCATCTTCATTGTTTGAAAAAAAAAACCAAAAAAAATTAATAATAATAATAAAAAAATTAAAAATTAAAAAAAAATTTTGTTATTAAGTTTTGATGTTCATTTTTTTTCTTCTTTTTATTTTCTCCTCTATAAATATACATTTTCCAACTTTTGAGTCGAAGATGGCTGAATATGGAATGTAGTGCCTCTAGAAACGCATCTTCTTAAAAAAAAAATCATTTTTTTCCATCATTTTAAGTGTAACTTTTCTAATTAGACTTTCTACATCATTTTCACATTTCTGCATGCATATTTTCCTTTCATGTTTAGAATAGGTTGGGGGGTAGAATGTTGTTTAAAAAAAAAAATTTTGTTTTAACATTGGATGACATGATAAATTTCAAATTTTAGTATTTGTATTATCTTTGGTCTTAAGTGATGTTACGCTATGTTTGCTACTTTACATGTTGATGTCGGAGACGAATATGAGTTGCTTGAAGGAATGAACATGTCATAAATAAGTGCCAAGTGAGTTGTTGAGCCTATCATTTTCTTGGAGAGTAACCCTTTTGCCCATTCTCTATACAGCTTAGCAGTTTATTATTTTATACACGATCTCTAGTTTTCTTTTGAGTTACCCTTAAAAAAAATATTGTTGTAAAATAAAAATTAAAAAAAAAATGTGTGTTGCTACATTTGGAGGCCCATCTAACTAGTAGATATGGACGATTATTTAGAATCTTAAAAGACGATGGAAAGGTCATCTTTGATCCGTTTGAGCCTTTTTAGCCATCCCTTTTATTAAATATCCATTGTTAACCCTTTTAAGCCTTAAAAAAACAAAAAACAAAACAAAAAAAACAAAACAAAAAAAATTTCTTTGTCAACTTATCATCTTGACCCACTCCAATTTGGAGTATTACCCAATTTTTTATAAGTTCTATCACCTATTTATGTTTGAGAAAAATGTAAATAAGTATTTTGTTTTTCAATGAAGTTATAAAAAAAAAACAATAAAACAACAAAACAAAAGTTGTTGTTTCAAAAGAAAAAATAAAAAAATAACAATAAAAGGTGAAATCCACCTTGCAACTTCAAAAAAAAAAAAAAGAATCTCTGCATTTATTCTCAAACATACACTTTATTTTCCTTATTTTCCTTTTTTGTTAGCCATGTCCTTAGCCTACGTTACGTCCTAATAAAAGTCCTTCTTGATTTTAGGGAACTATAGTCTGAAGTAGAAGCTAATTTTATGGGCTAAAAAGATGTAGTAATGCATAAAAAAAAAGATAAATAAATTGGGTCGACTAACATTTTTATTTGACTTAAGATCGTATTATTTCTAAGATGAGGGCATATTTCTTTTATTTTGGTGAGAGCATGTGATATCAGTTCTTTATTATTTTCTCTCTCAAGTACCATTCATTGGAGTGACTATCTTTATTGGGTCTAATTTCTTTATGAGAGTGTCACTACTTCCAGTGAGAATTTGGGATTTAACATGTCATTCTTGAAAGTAGCTATAACAGAGTCTAGTGGGCTGATTCATGTGGATGGTTGATGTAGATGTGATGTTTCTTTAAACTGGAGATAATGCTTATACTTTTATTTGATTGTTATCATTAATCTGATTGAATAAACACGAGTGTTTCTAAAAAAATCATTTTGAATTTGAGTTTTGTTTTCGCTTTATTTGCTAGAGACTAACAATAAGCTGGTTGGGGGGTGTGTTGAGTGTTAGAAAATGCATATTTATAAATGAGAAAACCGTCATTTTACATTTCAAGTCTTACTAACAAACCTTACTTTTATGTATTTAACCTTCTTGTAATTTAATTACATGTGTTTTTTTTAATTAAGTAATTTATGTATTTTAGGGGCATTATAGTCATTTCACAATAAAGAAGAGATCAGACGGCAAAACAGACATCACTTTTGAACTCAGGACGGTCGAAAACCTTAGGAGGAGTATAAAATGAAAAATAGCACTATTCACATGTACGGTACTGTCTACGTTACTGTTCACGACACTGTTCACATAGACGGATCGATGACGTGGCATTGACCGATGATGTGGCATTGACTGATGAGGTGTCACGATCCTGTTGGACTAAAATTCTTATATACTATTGATGGTGACATGGCAGCATATCAGTGGACGAAAAATCTCGCGTACGGTGCATGCATCACACATGGTTATTTTCAACCAAACCGTGTTACTGTTCATCCGGGTCAAACCGTGTTACTGTTCATCTGCGTGGTCAAACCGTGGACTGTTGACTGATGACGTGGCGCAATCCTGAGCGTCCAAACTGTTTTTAATCCGATGGCCATGATTTACTCCATGTATCTATAAAAAGGGGGCCTCCCCCCCTAATTTGATAGCTCTGAATCCATCTTTGGGATCCATTTTCTGTAATTTCCTCTCTATCTTGTATTTTCTTCGTATTTTAATAAATTCCCATTTTGCCCCTAATTCAATTATGAGTAGTTAATTTCCTTTCAAGTTTGGGTTAAAGGTGAAGTCTCAATATGTGTCATGGGCTTTATTTGGTAAATTTATTTTCTCTTCCCCTCTAGTTTTTGTGGATGTTTTGATTTCTCGTCGACAAATAATGCTAATCTTGTCTAGTACCGCCTTGGTTTCACCGGCCCTCTAGTACAAGGTTATTATTATTTGGCACGATAAACCCTTAGCACCATATTGATTAGAGCGTGGTTCATGAGGTGTGGATTCCCCTCTCATGATTTAATTGGTATTAATACGGATTATTTAGCGCATGATGCATGTTGATACGGATCCAGATACCCAAGTACGTCATTTTAATAGAATTCTCTCCAATTTATTCTCGCTATTTCAATTCCAGTTTTAGAATTTATTCTCGCCATTTTAATTTAAGTTTTAGCATATTCCAAATAATTTCCACCATAAATCCAACTACCCATTTACAAAATTAATTCTACAAACAATTAAAATCCACCTACTCGTGGGATCGACACTCGTCACCATTGATCTATACTACAATAGATTCGTGCGCTTGCGAGTACATTAAAATTTGCACAACAGTAAACATATAAATAAAAAATTATAAAGGTATAATCACTGTAAATTACACATATATACATTACATATATATGTATACATAAATTTGAAAGTAATAGTCCAATGGAAAACATTACTAATGTCGGGTTGAGCGACATTGCCAAGTGATAATGGTGAATCTATAAAATAGGCCCCTCCCACTCGATCAATCTCACTTCATATGCAATTAAAGCGCTTACGTATGCTTAAAGTAAACAACCAAATTGGTGGGACTATACCGCCCTCTGATTCTACTCTGATCTTGTACTTCCAGATGTCTTGAAATGACCTCCCCTCAAGTCTTGAACCGTAATGCTTAAGGCTCTCAGTGACCTGCACCAACCTACCAAACAAAAAAAAATTAAAGTTCAAAATATCATTTGCAACATAATAGTACACCAACCAGATCGAATTAGATTCACTCACTTAATAATGTTCGGGTAATCAAGATCAGTCTCGTCTTCATGAAACAATTTTGACGGGTCACACAATTCCTCCAGGTTCTCATTTTCGGCCCTATCAAGTGACTCACGCGCACTCGACCTGCAAAATAATGGAGCCCAAGTGCCTCTCCTGAGGGGGGAAGTTAGTTCATAAAATTAAAAGTTTTCAGACTAAAACGTTATACAAAAAATTAAATTATTAAACCTTCAACATGACGCACTATCCGTCTACCCACATGTTCAAAAGTAGCCTCATGTCGTAATACCGACAAAAACAAGAACAAAACAATGTTATACAACTAATAATCTATGCCTGATTCAATATAAGAATCCTAATCAAATGTCAAAATGAATAAATAAAATCACTATTAAATGTCAAGTATGATAGTGAATTTACAAAATTTGGCTATCAAAACAAAAAAATAAAGTAAATTAACCCAGAAACCGCAAAAATAAAAAGTCAAAAATAGCAGGAAATAAAATCCAAAAACAACATAAATGAAACCGGAGACTACAGAAAATGAACCCAAAAAGCAACTAATGAAAACCAAAAAGCCCAATATGAATAATAATCTAATGTATGATGTTACTAACGTCAAGGTGAGAGACATTGTCAAATGATAGTGGTGAATCTATCAAATAGGCCACTACTACTCAGTCAATCGCACGCTATATGCAGTAAAGCTCCAAGTATACATATATTTTTGTGAACTTAGATGTTCACTTGGATGTTCACTTTTAAGGCGTTGTAATGTATTGCAACAACCAAATTCTACTCATTTCAAAATGCACATATATGCACTCATAAGCAGACATATAAACATACAAATTATTGAGATATACCATTATACATTACATATAGTTACAAGTGTATATGGATGTGAAAGCAATAATTTAATAGATGGTATTATTAACATTAAGGTGAGCAACACAACTAAATAACCATAGTAAATATATGAAATAGGCACATACCACTCTTCGTCTCACACTACATGCAGTTGAAGAATAGGTGTTGACATATACATAAAATAAACATTCAAGTACATATACATCAAGTGGAGATCCGTAAAGTAACCATAGTAAATATATGAAATAGGCACATACCACTCTTCGTCTCACACTACATGCAGTTGAAGAATAGGTGTTGACATATACATAAAGTAAACATTCAAGTACATATATATCAAGTGGAGATCCGTACGTAACACATAAAAAGCACAAAATTATTTACATATCACAATTGTCACTTCCTCTACTATTTAATTTTCTATATAGATACGCATCTGTCAGCTCTTCTCTCAAACATCCTCCCACTGTCTCTCCTGATCATGAAGCTCACGCCAACCTATAATTTAAAAATAACAATTATGTATTGAACAATTAGAAGTGAAAATAAAGAGATAAACGAAAAATTGATGAATTAGGTTAAAAAATTCAATAATCAAGGCATAATCATGGAGAGTTGTCACGCATAATATTTAAAGCAAGAAATATTACCTATCACACGTAAAATATATTTAACAAATGCCATCATACTAGCCTTCACGTGGACGACATAAAGTTGTACGAGTAATTTACCATATCGTGCATCTTCTAGAGTAAACAACTTGCCCACTTGTGTGGTATAAGTCTCATCACCATTGGCGATTATGACCCCTGTCATGTGACTCGCCAAGTTAAGGACCTTCACAAATTGATGCTGTATGTCGGTGCCGCTCCAGAAACCCGCATCATACCTCTTTATGATCTTCTGGTTGGAACGCTTGTTCTTCACAGTTGCTCTAGCGTGCCGCAACCAAAATAGAGCCGGAGGTGAGAATGACAGAGATACGACTACCGCCCTTGGTTTCTGTCCGGTCTCTTTAACGATATACTCTAACTCCGAGTTTAAGATAGCAGGATCCTCAGTTACATACATTCCAGTGAGCGGAGTGATAAATTGTCGAAGATCGACTCGATTGTCCTCGACTTCACACTCTATTGATGCATATGAAGCATTCAACATGGAAAAACCCCACCCCTTACTTCCAGTGTCAACGCACCAAATTGGTGGGACTATACCGCCCAACAATTCTACTCTGATCTTGTAGTTCAAGATGTCTTGAAATGACCTCCGCTTAACCTTTGAACCGTAATGCTTGAGGCTCTCAGTGACATGCACCAACCTACCAAAAAAAAAGTTCAAAAATATCATTTGCAACAGAATAGTACACCAACCAGTTCGAATTAGATTTATTCATTTAATAATGCTCGGGTCATCAAGATCAGTCTCGTCTTTATGAAACAATTTTGAAAAGTCACACAATTCCTCCAGGTTCTCATTCTCGAGCCTATTAAGTAACCCACGCGCACTCGACCTGCCAAAATAACGGAGGCCAAATGCCTCTCCTGAGGGGGGAAGTTAGTTCATAAAATTAAAAGTTTTCAAACTAAAACGATATACAAAAAATTAAATTATTAAACCTTCAACATGACGCACTATCCGTCTACCCACATGTCTCAAAAGCAACCGCATGTCCTAATACCGACAAAAACAAGAAAAAAATAATGTTATACAACTAATAATTTATGCGTGATCCAATATAAGAATGCTAATCAAATGTCAAAATGAATAAATAAAATCACTATTAAATGTCAAGTATGATAGTGAATTTACAAAATTTGGCTATCAATACCAAAAAATACAGTAAATTAATGCAGAAACCGTAAAAATAAAAAGTAAAAAAACAGTAGGAAATAAAACCCAAAAACAACAGAAAATAAAACCGGAGACAGCAGAAAATGAACCCAAAAAAGCAACCAATGAAAACCAAAAATCCCAGTATGAATAATAATCTAATGGATGATGTTACTGACGTCATGGTGAGAGACACTGTCAAATGATAGTGGTGAATCTATCAAATAGGCCACTACTACTCAGTCAATCACACGCTATATGCAGTAAAACTCCAAGTATACATGTATTTTTGTGAACTTAGATGTTCACTTAGATGTTTACCTGGATGTTCACTTTTAAGGCGTTGTAATGTATTGAAACTGCCAAATTCTACTCATTTCAAAGAGCACATATATGCACTCACAAGCAGACATACAAACATACAAATTATTGAGATATACCACTATACATTACATATAGTTACAAGTGTATATAGATGTGAAAGCAATAATCTAATGGATGGTGTTATTAACATCAAGGTGAGCAACACAACTAAGTAACCATAGTAAATATATGAAATAGGCACATACTACTCTTCATTTAACACTACATGCAGTTGAAGAATAAGTGTTGACATATACATAAAGTAAACATTCAAGTACATATACATCAAGTAGAGATCCGTACGGAACACATAAAAAGCACAAAATTATTTATCTATCACAATTGTCACTTCCTCTATTATTTAATTTTCTATACAGATACGCATCTGTCAGCTCTTCTCTCTAACCTCCTCCCACTGTCTCTCCTGATTAGGAAGCTCACGCCAACCTATAATTTAAAAATAACAATTATGTATTGAAAAATTAGAAGTGAAAATAAAGAGATAAACGAAAAACTGATGAATTCGATTAAAAAATTCAATAATCAAGGCATAGTCATAGAGAGTTGTTACGCATAATATTTAAAGAAAGAAATATTATCTGTCACACGTAAAATATTCTTAACAAATGCCATCATACTAACCTTCACGTGGACGACATAAGGTAGAACGAGTAATTTACCATATCGTGCATCTTCTATAGTAAACAACTTGCCCACCTGTGTGGTATAAGTCTCATCACCATTGCCGATGATGACCCCTGCCATGTGACTCGCCAAGTTAAGGACCTTCACAAATTGATGCTGCATGTCAGTGCCGCTCCAGAAACCCGTATCATACCTCTTTATGATCTTCTGGTTAGAACGCTTGTTCTTCACAATTGCTCTAGCGTGCCGCAACCAAAATAGAGCCGGAAATGAGAACGACAGAGAGACAACTATCGTCATTGGTTTCTGTTTGGTCACTCTAACGTTATACTCCAATTCCGAGTTTAAGATAGCAGGATCCTCAGTTGCATCCATTCCAGTGAGCGGAGTGATAATTTTTAGAAGATCGACTCGATTGTCATCCACTTCACACGCTATTGATGCATATGAAGCACTCAACATGGAAAAACCCCACCCCTTACTTCCAGTGTCAACGCATCAAATTGGTGGGACTATACTGCCCTCCGATTCTACTCTGATCTTGTAGATCAAGATGTCTTGAAATGACCTCCCCTCAAGCTTTGAACCGTAATGCTTGAGGCTCTCAGTGACCTGCACCAACCTACTAAGAAAAAAAATAAAGTTCAAAAATATCATTTGCAACAGAATAGTACACCAACCAGTTCGAATTAGATTCACTCATTTAATAATGTTCGGGTCATCAAGATCAGTTTCGTCTTCATGAAACAATTTTGACGGGTCACACAATTCCTCCAGGTTCTCATTCTCAGGCCTATCAAGTGACCCACGCGCACTCGACCTGCCATAATGACGGAGACCAAGTGCCTCTCCTGAGGGGGGAAGTTAGTTCATAAAATTAAAAATTTTCAGACTAAAAAGTTATACAAAAAATTAAATTATTAAACCTTCAACATGACGCACTATCCGTCTACCCACATGTCTCAAAAGCAACCGCATGTCCTAATACCGACAAAAACAAGAACAAAACAATATTATACAACTAATAATATATGCGTGATCCAATATAAGAATCCTAATCAAATATCAAAATGAATAAATAAAATCACTATTAAATGTCAAGTATGATAGTGAATTTACAAAATTTGGTTATCAAAACCAAAAAATACAGTAAATTAACCCAGAAACCGCAAAAATAAAAAGTAAAAAAACATCAGGAAATAAATCCAAAAACAACAGAAAATGAAACCGGAGACAGCAGAAAATGAACCCAAAAAAGCAACCAATGAAAACCAAAAAGCCCAATATGAATAATAATTTAATGGATGATGTTACTGACGTCAAGGTGAGAAACACTGTCAAATGATAGTGGTGAATCTATCAAATAGACCACTACCACTCAGTCAATCACACGCTATATGCAGTAAAACTACAAGTATACATGTATTTTTGTGAACTTAGATGTTCACATTTAAGGCGTTGTAATGTATTGCAACTGCCAAATTCTACTCGTTTCAAAATGCACATATATGCACTTATAAGCAGACATATAAACATACAAATTGTTGAGATATACCACTATACATTACATATAGTTACAAGTGTATATGAATGTGAAAGCAATAATTTAATGGATGATGTTATTAACATTAAGGTGAGCAACACAAATAAATAACCATAGTAAATATATGAAATAGGCACATACCACTCTTCGTCTCACACTACATGCAGTTGAAGAATAGGTGTTGACAGATATATAAAGTAAACATTCAAGTACATATACATCAAGTGGAGATCCGTACGTAACACATAAAAAACACAAAATTATTTACCTATCACAATTGTCACTTCATCTACTATTTAAGTTTCTACACAGATACACATCTGTCAGCTCTTCTCTCTAACATCCTCCCACTGTCTCTCCTGATCAGGAAGCTCACGCCAACCTATAATTTAAAAATAACAATTATGTATTGAACAATTAGAATTTAAAATAAAGAGATAAACGAAAAATTGATGAATTAGATTAAAAAATTCAATAATCAAGACATAATCATAGAGAACTGTCACGAATAATATTTAAAGCAAGAAATATTACCTGTCACACGTAAAATATTCTTAACAAATGCAATCATACTAGCGTTCACATGGACGATATAAGGCTCAGCAAGTAATTTACCATGCCGTGCATCTTCTAGAGTAAACAACTTGCCCATTTGTGTGGTATAAGTCATCACCATAGCCGATGATGACCCATGCCATGTAACTCGCCAAGTTAAGGACCTTCATAAATTGTTGCTGCATGTCGGTGTCATTTCAGAAACCCGCATCATACCTTTTTATAATCTTCTAGTTTGAAGGCTTGTTCTTCACAGTTGCTCTAGCGTGCCGCAACCAAAACGGAGTCGGAGGTGAGAACGACAGAGAGACAACTACCTCTATTGGTTTCTGTTTAGTCTCTCTAACGATATACTCCAATTCCGAGTTTACGATAGTAGGATCTTCAGTTGCATCCATTCCAGTGAGAGGAGTGATAAATTGTCGAAGATCGACTCGATTGTCGTCCACTTTACACTCTCTTGATGCATATGAAGCATTCAACATGGAAAAACCCCACCCCTTACTTCCAGTGTCAACGCACCAAATTGGTTGGACTATACCGCCCTCCGATTCTACTCTGATCTTGTAGTTCAAGATGTCTTGAAATGACCTCCACTCAAGCTTTGAACCGTAATGCTTGAGGCTCTGAGTGACATGCACCAACCTACCAAAAAAAAAGTTCAAAAATATCATTTGCAACAGAATAATACACCAACCAGTTCGAATTAGATTCATTCATTTAATAATGCTTGGGTCATCAAGATCAGTCTCGTCTTCATGAAACAATTTTGACGGGTCACACAATTCCTCCAGGTTCTCATTCTCGGCCCTATCAAGTAACTCACGCGCACTCGACCTGCCAAAATGACGGAGACCAAATGCCTCTCCTGAGGGGGGAAGTTAGTTCATAAAAGTAAAAGTTTTCAGACTAAAAAGTTATACAAAAAATTAAATTATTAAACCTTCAACATGATGCACTATCTGTCTACCCACGTCTCAAAAGCAACCGCATGTCTTAATACCGACAAAAACAAGAACAAAATAATGTTATACAACTAATAATCTATGCGTGATCCAATATAAGAATTCTAATCAAATGTCAAAATGAATAAATAAAATCACTATTAAATGTCAAGTATGATAGTGAATTTACAAAATTTGGCTATCAAAACCAAAAAAATACAGTAAATTAACCCAAAAACCGCAAAAATAAAAAGTAAAAAAACAGCATGAAATAAAACCCAAAAGCAACAGAAAATGAAACCGGAGACAGCAGAAAATGAACCCAAAAAAGCAACCAATGAAAACCAAAAAGCACAGTATGAATAATAATCTAATGGATGATGTTACTAACGTCAAGGTGAGAGACACTGTCAAATGATAGTGGTGAATCTATGAAATAGGCCATTACCACTCAGTCAATCCCACGCTATATGCAGTAAAAGTCCAAGTATACATGTTTTTTTGCTTACTTAGATGTTCACTTGGATGTTCACTTTTAAGGCGTTGTAATGTATTTCAACTTCCAAATTCTACTCATTTCAAAGTGCACATAAATGCACTCATAAGCAGATATATAAACATACAAATTATTGAGATATACCACTATACATTACATATAGTTACAAGTGTATATGGATGTGAAAGTAATAATTTAATGGATGGTGTTATTAACATCAAGGTGAGCAACACAACTAAGTAACCATAGTAAATATATGAAATAGGCACATACCACTCTTCTTCTCACACTACATTTAGTTGAAGAATAGGTGTTGACATATACATAAAGTAAACATTCAAGTACATATACATCAAGTGGAGATTCATACGTAACACATAAAAAGCACAAAATTATTTCCCTATCACAATTGTCACAAAATTATTTCCCTATACAGATACACATCTGTCAGCTCTTCTCTCTAACATCCTCCCACTGTCTCTCCTGCTCAAGAAGCTCACGCCAACCTATAATTTAAAAATAACAATTATGTATTGAACAATTAGAAGTGAAAATAAAGAGATAAACGAAAAATTGATAAATTCGATTAAAAAATTCAATAATCAAGGCATAATCATGGAGAGTTGTCACGCATAATATTTAAAGCAAGAAATATTACCTGTTACATGTAAAATATTCTTAACAAATGCCATCATACTAGCCTTCACGTGGATGACATAAGGTTGAACGAGTAATTTACCATATCGTGCATCTTCTAGAGTAAACAACTTGCCCACTTGTGTGGTATAAGTCTCATCACCATAGCCAATGATGACCATGCCATGTGACTCGCCAAGTTAAGGACCTTCACAAATTGTTGCTGCATGTCGGTGCCGTTCTAGAAACCCGCATTATACCTTTTTATAATCTTCTAGTTGGAAGGCTTGTTCTTCACAGTTGCTCTAGCGTGCCGCAACCAAAACGGAGTCGGAGGTGGGAATGACAGAGAGACAACTACCGCCATTGGTTTCTGCCTGCCCTCTCTAACGATATACTCCAACTCTGAATTTAAGATAGCAGGATCCTCAGTTGCATCCATTCCAGTGAGCGGAGTGATAAATTGTCGAAGATTAAGTCGATTGTCCTTGACTTCACGCTCCATTGATGCATACGAAGCATTTAACATGGAAAACCCCCACTCATTACTTCTAGTGTCAACGCACCAAATTAGTGGCACTGTACCACCCTCCGATTCTACTCTAATCTTGTTATTCATATGTCTTGAAATGACCTCCCTTCAAGCCTTGAACCGTAATGTTTAAGAGTCTTAGTGACCTGCACCAACCTACCAAAAAAAATTTAAGTTAAAACATATCATTTGCAATAGAATAGTATACCAACCAATTTGAATTAGATGCACTCACTTAATAATGCTCGGATCATCAAGATCAGTCTCGTCTTCATAAAACAATTTTGACGGGTCATACAATTTCTCCAATTTCTCATAAGATTGTGAAAGGAAAATTACGCATGGAAAGTTTACAATGCAGTGCCATAACATGCTACAAAGAACAACCATTGATAAAATAGTACTGAAAGTACACAAATCATTAATCTTATCTACCCTATGCCATTGGCATAATGCTGCAAATATTGTTGATCAAAACCTTGTGTGAATGATTATGTAAACAAGCCAAAAATCAGAGTCACACACAACTTAAATGTATGGTTAATGCAAAACTTAGCTTATAATATGCAAATGACAGCTGTTTTACTGAAGCGGATGTTTGGTGTGAAACCTTAGAATGTAGAATAAAGTTCAATTGCATAAGAAGAAACCTTTGAATTTTCTAGAAAGGAACCTATGAACATAACCATGACCATTTTCATATGAAGCAAAACCTTTTTATTGTTGGACCATCTTATTTTCACACAAATTTTGAACTAGATATGTTTAACCGCAAGAGTTTCAAGCTAAATGATACATAAATATCCCGAAAATTTTATTCATTAGGCAAGCACTTCTTCTAGTTTTAAAAATCTCCCAACATGTACAAGTCAATATGGACCAGTCAAACACCAAACTTAATATACTAAGAATAGAGAAAATCAAGTGAATCAAATATTACAACAAAGAATAAAAAAATTAAATAAAAGGAACCTGACTGTGAAGAAAAATAATGGAACCACTATCAAGGATAAACATAAAGTACACATGTAATTTTGTACACTTAAAGTTTTGTTCAAGGCATGTTTAAACTAAACATCTAAGTAGTCATATACTTGGATGTTCACTTTTAAGACGTAATGTACTGCAACTACCAAATTCTACTCATTTCAAAATGCACATATATGAACTCATAAGCAGACGTATAAACACATAAATTATAGAGATATATAACTATACATTACATAAAATATATACATATATAAGTACATATAAATGTAAAATTAATAATATAATGGATGATAGATGTAAAAGTAATAATCTAATGGATGATGTTACTAACGTCAAGGTGAGAAACACTGTCAAATGATAGTGGTGAATCTATCAAATAGGTCACTACCACTCAATCAATCCCACGCTATATGCAGTAAAATCCAAGTACACATGTATTTTTGTGAACTTAGAAGTGGTATATGCAGTAAAGTCCAAGTACACATGTACTTCTAAGTTCAAGGCATGTTTAAACTAAACACCTAAGTAGTCATATACTTGGATGTTCACTTTTAAGACGTTGTAATGTATTGCTAAATGATATGTTTAACTGCAAAAGTTTCAAGCTAAATGATACATAAATATCCCGAAAATTTTATTCATTAGGCAAGCACTTCTTCTAGCTTTAAAAATCTCCCAACATGTACAAGTCAATATGGACCAGTCAAACACCAAACTTAATATACTAAAAACAGAGCAAATCAAGTGAATAAAATATTACAACAAAGAATAAAAATTAAATAAAAGAACCTCACTGTGAAGAAAAATAATGAAACCACTATCAAGGATCAACCTTCGCCGTTAATGTTGAAGTTCAGTTTCTCCAGCACCACTAATAAAACCGCACCCCTACTTCCTCTCCTGCAATTCATATCCACATACGTCAAAAAAGTTTCTAAAAACTGCAGTTTATTATAAGCACACAAATGCAGAACCATTTATTATAAGCAATTAAGCACACATTTAAATAAAAAAATTCATTAAAAAATATTTAATACATATGCTGTGAAACATATGCATCAATCAATAATATTGGCAGTGTGTCACAGTGCAAAAAGCAAGTGGCTTACAGCAAGTTGAAAAATTCACCTCAGGATAATAAATATATTTAAACAAAATTTTCCACTAAAATACTGAACTACAACTACTCGTTATAGCTTTGGTTATGGCAGCCCTCATCTAACTCCATTGGCAATGGAAACAGGCCATTAATACCGTATCAAAATGTAGACAAGACAAGCCATTATATATAGTCACTTTGCACTGTTTATTCAACGTACAAGTTGAAGTTAAGTGCGCACAGAAATAGCAGGAAATCAAAAATGAAACCAAAAACAACAGAAAAATGAAACCAAAAACAGTAGAAAAATGAACCCAAAAACAACAGAAAATGAAACCGGTGACAGCAGAAAATGAACCAGGAACTTGAACACAATAGAAGAAAGCATTAATCGAGAACATGCGTCTATTGTTTATAATAACAATAATAAAAAATTAATAAGTAACCCACTTAATGCATAGATAGATTGGAAGCAGTTGGAGGTGATAGCAGAGATGGAAGCGACAGCAGCTGGATCGGAAGCGAACGGGTGCCGACAGAGTGAGTCAGCCGTGAGGTGAGTGAGGGTGTCGGCGAAGTGAGTCAGCCGTAAGGTGAGTGAGGGCGTCGACTGGATGGCTGAGGGCTGCGCTATGATGGAAGGCTAGGCGGTGACATATCGGGAGAGCAACAACAAAATAAAAGGGTATTATATAGAGATGGCAATGGGGCAGGTTCAGAACAGGGATCATGATCCCTGAACCCGTACTTGATTTAGAAGCAATCCCCAAACCCATCCCCATACCCGAAAAATTATAATTGGGGATGATTTGGGTATACTCCGAAAATCCCCAAATTGAGTGGGGATTAAAACGGGGCCTGATCCCCATTTAAATTTTAAAAAAAATTAATAATTTTAAATATTCAAAATTTCAACAAATTAAAGATTTCATATTATGTAGTTGGACCTAAATACATTAATCATATAATTTCATGTTAAACAATGAATGTTAAAGTAGATTTTGCTGCAAAATCCACTTTGAAAATATTAATTAACCTTATAATCATAATTAGGCATGGAAAATTACAAAATCCATCAATTTTATTGCCAGCTAATTAATAAAAATATCTGTATTATAAATAATCAAAGCTCATATCGTTTTATCTTGAATTTAAGTTATTTAACAGTCAAAATTTTGTGCATGTGTGCTTGTCATTACTTCTAAGTAATTATGATATCTCATTTTTCCCTGTTAATCAAATTCATGACTCGTGGATGGAAAAAGACAGCACTGGTGAATGAATTTTGAACTATTTTGTAAACATATGGACTCCGTTGTGCATGAAACCGCAGGCAATTAATTGGCCTTCTTCAACTCTTC
The DNA here is from genome assembly GCA_018350135.1 of Citrus trifoliata. NCBI lineage: Eukaryota > Viridiplantae > Streptophyta > Magnoliopsida > Sapindales > Rutaceae > Citrus > Citrus trifoliata. The sequence continues at coordinate 30,823 of VKKW01000517.1, read as the reverse complement.
TTATTATTTATTTTTTTATTTCAGTTACAGTGATATTATATGTTAAAACGCTGCAGAAAAAGGAAAAAAAATTACCTTAATTGATGAAATGACTGCGAAGGCGGTTTGGCAGTGAGTTAATGAGTTAGATCTAGAGTTTTGTTTTATATTTTTTATTATTTAAGTTTTTTATTATTTGATTAAATTAAAATGTATTTTGATTGAAAAAATTAGTTCGGGTTTGATTTTGGGTTTGGGCCCCGATAAAATCTCCAAACTCAAACCCGCAATATATTTAGAGTTTGGGTTAATTCTTAAAATAGATCCGTTTCTAATTTTAAAACTTTTTAAGGCCCATACCCAACTCAAATTAATCGGAGACCTATGGGCATGGGTCTCCACAAAAAATGTTGTCATTCCTACTATTATATGTGTATTATGAATATGAAAATGAAAATGTTGCGTGGAATAGAGTACCGAACGGGCCCTTAGACATTTGAAATCCACAATGGCATCTACTCTTTTTATTCGCCATGAATTTTGGTTGATTCAATGGACCTTTTCCTCGTAATATCTAAACTATCCTCCCGGTAGATATTGAATAAGGTCCGCCTAAGTTACATTTAATGTAACTTACGGTCAGCCTCTAAATTTTTATATAGCCCCCTATCCTCTATGTTATTTATATTTTATTCATGAATATTATAAATTTTTTAAATTGTAAAATTTTGTTTAACCCTTTATACTCAATTTTATTTTATTGAAACCCTAGAGTATGAATTCGCCCCCATAATTTTAAATTCTCAAATTAACCTCCATTTAATTAAAAATATAATTATTGTTAAAAGAATTATAATTATTATTTTATTATAATCATAAATATAATTATATTTTTTAATAGATTATTGTTGTTATTAATAACAAGAATAAAAAGTATTATAATTAATTAATCTATTAACAATTTAATAAAAATTATTATTAAATTTTTAATAATAATTAATGATAATAATTATTAATAATTAATTTTTAAATAATAATAACAATAATAATAATTAAAATACAAAATAATAATTATGATAAAAATTAATTAAGAATTTTATAAAAATTGGTTTATAATTTAACTCATTCTGATTTTGATTCTAAAAAAAACAAATAAATGGTAATACAGCTCATTCTAATTACGATTTCTTCAGTTCAAGTAAATAAATTATAATATTATTTTGTCTATTTTTTTATTTTTCTCTGAAACATTTTCTAAAGAAAGAGAGAGAGAGAGTGTAGATTTTTTTAACTTTTGAAAATAATCACATTTTGTAAAATCTTACGATAGAATAAGATGTAGATCAATTTTAACTCGATGAAAATATATTGGCTGTTAAAAAAGTAAATTAAAAATAAATATTTGAGAAAATATATTATTAAATGAATAATAATAATAATAATAATAATTTTAATTTATTTACTTAAACTGAAGAAATTATAATTAGAATGAGTTGTATTACCATTTATGTGTTTATTTTGTCTTAAAATCAAAATTAAAATAAGTTAAATTGTAACCAATTGCTATAAAATTCTTAATTAATTTTTATCATAATTATTATTTTATATTTTAATTATTGTTATTGTTATTGTTATTATTATTATTATTCAAAAATTAATTATTATTAATAATTATCGTTAATTATTATTAACAATTTAATAAAAAATTATTATTAATTATTGTTAATAGATTAATTAATTAATTATAATGCTTTTTATTCTTGTTATTAATAATAACAATAATCTATTTAAAAATAGAATTATATTTATGATTATAATAAAATAATAATTATAATTCATTTAATAATAATTATATTTTTTTAATTAAATAGAGGTTAATTTGATAATTTAAAATTTTAGGGGTGAATTCACACTCTAAGGCCCTGTTTGGTACCGTTTTCAAGCCTCTGTTTTCGTTTTCATTTTGAGGATACAGATGTAATTCGTGTTTGGTGGGCTAAACTCAGAAACAAATTATAAAACAAAAAATTCAGATTCAGCTTTGCAGTTGTAAAGTTGAAAACATGTTTAATGCGTTTTCAAATGAATTACAATTCACACTCAAGAACAAATTACAGAACAAATCTCGGCTCGTGTTCACTTCATCAACAGCTCCCAAAGTCCCCGATCTAAACTCTACGCACTCACTATCACTCTCTTCTTCCTCTTTCTCTAGATCTACAACACATATCTCTCCCTCTAACTCGATCTGCCAGTCCGTTGCTGCTGCTGCTCGATCTCGGCTGTTGCAGCTGCTGTCTTCACTTGGTATTTGCTCCAGCTACTTCCAGTTCGTTGCTGCTGCTGCTGCTCTTCCAGTTCGTTGCTGCTGCTGCTAGATCCTGCTGCTGCTGCTCTTCCACTCGCGTGCTGCTGCTGCTCTTCCACTCGCGTGCTGCTGCTGCTCTTCCACTCGCGTGTTGCTGCTGCTAGATCCTGCTGCTGCTGCTACTCTTTCACTCGGTTGCTGCTGCTGCTGCTCTTTCACTTGCTTGCTGCCGCTGCTAGATCCTGCTGCTGCTGCTGCTCTTCCACTCGCTTGGATTCAATTGGGCAAATTGGATGTTGTTGTGTTCAATTAGTTTTTTAGGAAAATTAATTGGGTGTACTTCTTGATTATCTTGTGCAAGATTTGCTCTGGTTTTAAGTGGCATGTGGAAACTATTTTAAGTGGCATGTTCAATTCGGCAAATTGGAAACTGTTCTTGAAGAGGCTTTACGCTTTTTTTTTCATTTCTTTGTTTCTTTTACATGTTATCCAGCTTTAATTTAACAATATTAAATTTTGATTTTGCTTCCGTGTGGATGCTTGGTAGGTTGAAAGTGAGAAACTATCTCTTCAAAAGTTCGTGATAAAACCTACAATGGAGCAATATGAAGTTTTAGAGCAGAATCATATAGTTTTTTATAATTATTTTGTTTAAATCATGTGTTGTAATGTATATCTTAATTATATAGTGTAAAAACAATGACAATGTCAAATTTTTTTAATTAATGTTAATTCTTAAACTTTATTATCATGTAATTTTTTTTATTAAATTTGGTTAAATTATTTTGTTGTATTTGTGTGTATTAGCTAAATAATTATTTTATAACTATAAATATAATGTAAATAATTAGTAAAACCTGTTTTTAAAAAAAGCATTACCAAACGCATATTCTCTGTTTTTATCATTTACAACTGTGTCTACCAAACGCATATTACTGTTTTCAGTTTTAAAATATAGGATACAGAAAATGATACCAAACGCATATTTAAATTCGAAATACAGTAACTGTAAAACACCATTTTCATTTTCATTTTTATTCTCAGAAAATACAGATTCAAAAACAATACCAAACAGGCCCTAAGATTTTAATTAAATAAAATTAAGTATAAGGGGTTAAATAAAATTTTATAATTAAAAAAATTTATATATTCATAAATAAAATATAAATTACATAGAATATAAGGGACTAGATGAAATTTTAAAGACTGACCGTCAGTTACATTGAATGTAACTTAGGCGGACCATAAAACTTAAGAGAGGGGTAATTCTGACTTTCTGCCTAATAGCAAATAAGGAAGTGACCTAAAATTCAAGTGACCAAGACAGAGTCCATATGTGATGCATATTTCTTATGTCTTTATTATTATTAATATTATTATCATTAGCTAAAAGCCTAAAGCGACCATAAATATATTCAAAATTTTCAACTTTGTCTGCACAGGAAAGCATTTCCCATTTCCCGGCTTCTTCATCCAATTCCAACAAAGAAATATTTGTCAAAACCCGTCACATGATTTCTACTTCTTCAAATACCCTTTTCATAGTTGACCGTCATTTCATCGTTTTCGCCGTTTAAGGAGCCCCGAAATAATCGCTCTTGTTTTCTGTTGAGGATCCAATTCTCTGTCATTCAGGTAACCTGCTCACTGTTTGTTTTGAAGCGTTGGAAAAATATTTTATTTAATCTGTTATTACTAGTTAATCACTGACTTCCGTGTTTTAAAGAGGTTCTGTTTTGATCAGGTGAAGTATGTTGGGTTTGTCAAATTGAAGCCTGTGATTGATTTTACTCACTGTTGTTGATAACATCCACTTGTAGATTTTGACTGTTTGAATGTCGGGAAAAATGATAATTTTAATTCCTTGATTTACTAGCAGTATAATACATCGATCTTAACTAATTGTCTTAGTTTGACTTTCAGAAAAAAAATAAAAAAAGGACCACTAAGCCTATGCTTTGCTTTGGCTGAATGATCAAGCATTGTCAATGTGTATTCATTCTCAGTCTTAAGTTCGAACTAACGGTACTGGGGTGCCTAAATGCAGTTCAGATCTTGGCACTTTTGCTTTCGCTTGATTATAGGAATTGTTTTAGTTGTACTCTATGCAGGCATAAGGAATTCTGAGTTTCTGGTGTGGAGATGATATTGAATTGAATAACAATTACTTATCATGATGGACTTGTGAACATAAACAAACTGAATTCCAATAAATATATAAAAGATGGACAGAGAGAGAGAGAGAGAAAGAAGAAGCTAAAGTTTGTGTTCCTTTATCTAATTAAAAAATAAAGAAGTAGGGCACAGCTTATGTATTTGTATAATTTTTGCAAGTTTAACTATAAATTACTTTATCCTTAACGTTCACGTTGTAGGTTACTTGTATGCTAAAAGTCGAATTATGTTGACATCAGTTTAACAGATCTATTGCAAGTTTCTTATATGTATTTTTGTTGCAAAACAATTGTGTGTGTTTCTCATAATTGTTGTATTTTGCTTAAATGATGATGGATTTAGTTGTTTTCTTTTTTAAGCATGCTTTAATCATCCTGTATAAAGATGAAGATGAGGAAATACTGAACATTGAGATGGTAACAGCCACTGTTGGCAGTAATACCTAAGGCGTGAAATTTCCAACTGTTTACCTACTGGGAGACTTGTAAACTATGAGTGCTGATGCAAATAAATCTACTACAAATGGGTATGAAAAGCCTTTACCATTGGAGGAACAGCAAAGAAAGGTATCTCTAGTTACTGTGCTGTCTCTATGTCACAAGTTCTCGTTCTGAAAATGCCATGAATGTTTCATGATAAGCTTTTAAGCTGACTTTTAAAATGTGCAGATTAATGAAGTGAGGAGGTTGCTTGGGCTGTTGTCTGGTAGATTGTCCATTTATTGCTCTGATGCTTCAATCGCAAGGCATTTAAGGGCACAAAATTGGAATGTCAAGAAGGCAACTAAAATGCTGAAAGAAACTCTAAAATGGAGAGCTGAATACAAACCTGAAGAGATTCGTTGGGTATGCAGTATGCTACCATCTATCTTGCCTGACATTCTGTAACCTTCAAGCCAAATCCTAGGAATGTGTGCTAGGTTCAAATTCCTTATTCTAATTGGATCAAGTTTTCATTTTACGATACTTTTGAAGACTGTGCTGCAGGGTCATCAATAGTAAATGATGCCTGTCTTATATGTTGTCTCTGTCATTTTTTTCACTTTGTTTATGACCTTTCACAGTCCATTATAAAACAGCCTTGGATCAGGCTTAAAAGGACTCTATTGGAACTAAGATTACTAAGTTGAAAAGATTCATCTCGCGGAAGAATACTTGGGGGGTAGATCCTACTTTCACCCTAGAGTCAAATATTTATATCAACGTCTGGGCAAAGGTGTGATGCTGGAACAGTTATCTGTGTCAAGTCTATTCATAAAAATTTTATCTAGTCAGTTTGCAAGTTTACTGAACCTTTCAGCCAGTGTGATTGCCGGCCTGGTCAAATTTTGTTTACTTTGGGACGTTACATTGCAGAAAATGGCGTTTTATAACTTCATTTCTTTACTTTTGTGGCGTAGGATGAAATTGCTAATGAAGCGGAGACCGGGAAGATATATAGATCGAATTATGTGGACAAGTATGGGAGAGCAGTTCTCGTCATGAGACCTAGTTGCCAGGTTCAACGTTTATCTGAGAAATCTTCTCTCTCTCTCTCTCTGGATGTGTGTGTTTGTGTGTTTCCATGTGTGATGATTATTTATAATTAAGCTATTTCTTAATATTTTAAAGAAATTTGATCTGTGTAGAAACATCTTGATGACATGCTCATATCCAATATTAAGAATACTTTCTAAATCGTGCGCTGAAGGATTTAGGAGTTCCTCCTCCTGAGTTTATGTATTTTTTTTTTTTCACCTCCTCTTGTGAAGTCTATGAATCAGACAAGCTAACTATCACAAATTTCTCATCTGATGGATTACTGTGTGAATTGTAGTTTTTCCTTTTCTGAGCACACATTGCATACTTATTTTTATGTGAAAGATAAATATTAGACCAATATTTGGTTCTACAACTAATGCATTCATGTTATGTATTGAGAGTAAAATTTTGGAGAAAATTGCTTAGGCTTAAATTACTTTTGGCTGCAGAATACAAAGTCAACTAAAGGACAAATTAGGTATTTGGTCTATTGCATGGAGAATGCAATTCTAAATCTACCACCTCACCAGGAGCAGATGGTCTGGTTGATTGATTTCCAAGGTTTCAATTTATCCCATATTTCAGTGAAGGTAACGCGGGAAACAGCCCATGTTTTGCAAGACCATTATCCAGAACGCCTTGGTTTGGCAATACTGTATAACCCACCCAAGTTCTTTGAGCCATTCTGGACGGTAATCTACTCTAAACTCAGTCCGTGATTCCTTTTTACTTCTAAAGAGAAAAATGGTGAATTTTTCTTGTGTCAGAAATATATGACTGTACAATGTAGCAATAACTTAAAACATTCAATATTTATGTGTTTGTATACTTCATTATGCTTCCGTGTGTTTGCTTTTGGTTTTATGTGCTAGCTTTTATGTTATGTTACACATTGTCAATTTTATCACTGCAGGTTGTTAAACCATTTCTTGAGCTGAAGACTCAAAACAAAGTCAAGTTTGTTTATTCTGATGATATAAACACCAGGAGAATAATGGAAGACCTGTTTGACATGGACCAGTTGGAGTCTGCATTTGGTGGAAATGATCGTGTGGGTTTCAACATCAATAAATATGCTGAGAGGATGAGAGAAGATGATAAGAAAATGCCATCTTTTTGGGCAATGGAGACTACTCCCTCTGAAGTCTCACAACCTTCCTTGACGATGGCTACATCATCTGATTCTCCTAACTTGAATTCCGATTCTGATACATCTGACCATGAGAAGAATGACACTTCCTCACGGCGGGGAATGGAAACAGAAGCTGTGTCATCAGATGAGAAGGGTCTCACCATCGATGGTAGCAAGAACATCGTTGGGGAAGTACATTAGATTAGGGTGAAGCAGCTAGGCTTTTGCCTAGTCCCCGTAGCTGTAAGAGTATGATGATCAGATGGTGTTAGCCATACTGACTATTTAATTAACATTATCAGTTTGAACACAAATCAAGAGAGTTCCTCTCATGTTTTTATCTTAGTACTGCATACATGAAGCATGATTTTTCCTCATGCAATTTGATCGATGGAGCGTTCTGCTTCTATTGTTTCTTTTGGGGCATGGTTTAAAGAAATTCACACAATTTTCCTTTAACCACTTCTTTTGGGTCCTCGAAGAAAACTCCATGTACGAAGCTTGTGCCCCGAACAATACGTGCATCACTGATGGTATAACACCCGGCGGGGAATCTTCGCGACTGATTGTTTATTCTTCACGGTTTCAATAGGTTGTTTTATAATCTTATAATGACAATACTTATCTTACATCCTCACATATAATCAGCCCACACACTGTTTATTTGTGAGAATATATCTTACATTAAATGTAAGATAAGGGGATCAATCTTTTAAAAGTTAAATTAATAAAATATTATTTCTAGAGAATATGGATTTCCACTTGCACTTGGGTTGGGCCTTAAAAAAATAATATATATATTTATAAAGAGTTGAGTTATTGACACCCCTACATTATTCTTACAAAATCCCACTTTAAATAAAATAACAATTAAAGACAATTGAAAATTAAACTCATATAGATTTTTTTCCAACAAATTACTTAAATAGGAAATAACATATAAAATTTGAAATATGTGTTATTTCAGCCAATGATGAATACTAAAAAACATATTATCTATATAACTTTTTAATTTGTGTGTAGATTAATAATAAAATTAAAAATAATTAAAAAATAACAAAATAATACTTTGAGTTTTAACAATAAAATAAATCAAATGAAAATTGAAAACTTAAAAAAATGTATCTAAAAAAAGGGTATTTTTGAAAATAAAATAAATATAACTACAAAAAGTGTTTTATGAGGAGATGAGAGGGGTGCCAATAGTCCAACTCATTTATAAATCTCTCCCTTGCCGCTGACGCACGCAACGCTCAATTCCAATTTCAAAATCCATAAACTGTTTGGCCTTCGATAATCCCCCTCTTCTCATCTTCTTTCACAATGACAGCACGACCCTCGTAGCACATCCAGACGGGTTTTAGATTCGGTTCGGGTTCAATCCGAACCAAAATAAAAACTTATCGGGTTGCAATTTTCAACCCATTCGGATTTTATGTGTTAATCCAAACCGAACTAAATTCAAAATAAATTTCAAGTTCAGTTCGGATAAACTTGATCCGAACGCCCACCCCTAAACTGAAGTGCGTTTTTAATTTTAAATTTTTAAAAATTCTATTTTCAGCTTATAAATAGTAGTAAAATAAAAGAAATTTACGACCAATTTGTTATTTTTTACTGCCAACATATAAAAGGACAGTAAATACCCATTTTAACCTTGCAGCTGATTTAATTCCCTACAAAGTGGCGGTAAAGTTTTACTCATTTGCCAGGAGATATTTTTCAGCCACAAACATTCCCCACAAAAGGCCCTTTTTTCGTAGTGAGGGGTAGAAAAATTGGATTTCGGTTCAGGTTGTTTGCGTTTTGATTTGGGTTACAATCCGATTCGGTTGGAAAATTGAATCCAATTGGATTTTCATTTTGATATCTCGATCTGCATCCAGATCCGTAAAATTTTTTGAAGATTCAGATATGGGTAAAATATGCACTGGATGCGGATATCCGGATCCGCAAATCTTAAAATTAAATAATTTTAAATATAATTTAAAAATTCAACAATTTAATTAATAATAACAAATAAAATTCAATTACAATCCAACAATTAACAATTTAACATAAATAACATATAACATCAACATAAATTCACAAATAAAAATATTACAACATAAATTAAATATAAAAAAGAACTAAATTCAAGTGCATAACTATTAAATAAAAATAACTAAATCCACAAATAAATTTTGTTGAATCAACAAGAAAATTAAATTAAGCCAGCAATATTTTCAAGTTTAAAAAAATTTACATTAGATTAAACTCATTAAATACAATCAAACAATTAACCACAATACCAAATTGTTAACCCCCAAAAAAAAGCCATGCATTTAATAGAAAGAATAAAAAATTAATTGAAATAAGGGAGCAAAATCTAATTACCGGCAAATTAATTCCAAGCACGAGAGGCTTGAACGCAGCGACAAGGGTTGACGGTTAAAGGACAGGTGGACAGTGTCACATCGAGGCTTCGATGAGCACCACGACGCTTCTCCGACGAGTATCGGCATCGCGAGGCTTGGACGACGAGGCTTTAACGAAAGATCAGGCGAGGCGGGCTTCAACGCGAGTCTCCAACGAGTTGCGACGAAGACAACGACTGGTCGAGAGTGAGATTGAAAGGTTAGGACTTGCAGCTACTGGTGAGGTGAGTGTGTATGGGAAAATTGAATTAAGGAAGTGAGACTGAGGGATTTAGGGCTTAGATTTTTTTATTTAATTTAATATATATTTTAATTTAAAATAAAGACCGACCGGATCCGGATATTTGATTTTCCGGATGCAAGTGCATCTGGATCCGGATCCGTGCGGGTTTTTATTGAATCTTTGCGGATGCGGGTCGGATGGGAATTTTTTTGCCATCCCTAGCCTTACAAATTGATAATATTCAATGTATTTTTCTAAAATTGTAGCTATACTGTAATGTGTATTTTGGTTGAATGAAATTTTACAATTTTTTTCTTTTAACGCCGAAAAGGAGGCAAATAACAATATGCAAAGATAACAATTGCTTATACAATGGTGCATGGGTTTTCTTCAAGCCGTATTTAATTTTTTTTAATTAATGATTTAATGGTAATTCAATTTTTATTTTTTATTTTTTTAATTAATAGTTTAATGGTAATTCGATTTTCGATTTTTCATTTTTTAATAAATGATTTAATGGAAATTCAATTTTCTTTGCACCTATACGAGTAAGCTTTGAACTTTAAATTTTTTACATAACATCATCGGATTTTACAAGTTAAACTAGTTAAATTTTTTAACAACTGTAGATAGTCATGGGTAATGCAATGTTAACTCTAGGAATTACGGATGGTATTGCTTTAGACCCTGCACTTTATTTGCCTTGTTTTATTGTCTGCAACAATACTATTAAAATCAAAATATCTAAGTGTTTGATTAATACTTAAAATTTGGATTCGACACTAAAATATATGATTTTTCAAAGTTATTAATTAAAAGTTAAGTTAAAAAAAAAGTCAAACTTATACTCTAATCCATTGTCAACTACCATTTTCTTTCCACACTAATTGTGGAGTTTAGAAGGCACTAAACAACAATACCATATGGAAACTTCTAATTTGATATGAATTACCCAATATTTCAATTATTAGTATTTCACTGGTAATGATTCACATTGCACTTTATAGTACATGTAACTTCAATCGCCAATTGAGGGGAAAAAACATTGACTTGAGACTGAATTTTCATTTATTAGCTTGCCAACGGCTAAGATTGTTGCTACTTCCATTGATTTATTTCTTCAATTATTTGATTGTTTTTGTGCCCCTACAATTATTTGATGTTAAATATTTATTTTTACAATAATTATTTTTAACACCGACATTACAATGACATTTTTTTAGGTTATGTCGGGATCCAACTATGTTGCTCCTGGAGCAACATTCTCCCTAATTTGATTTTGCAAGGTCCAGCCATTAGATTTTAAACACTTTAATCTAACAGTTGACTGTTTTAAATGGCAATTTTTGTATCACGGAGAATAGGTCAAAGTCGGTTATAATTGACGCTACAAATCAATAAGATTATATACACTTATTACAATCTAGGCAATAGGTAAAAATGACATCACATGAGAATTGGATGAATAGCGTTACCCATCCTTTGGCATGAGACTTCAACAAATTAGGATTGAAGGAAAAAATGGGTATAATGGAAATAATTATTCTTAGTGGATAGTAATTATTTACTTAATAGTTACGAAAGCCGTCAAATTAAATTTGCTTAAGGCTATGGCATTATTGAAGGATATTAAATTTGTATAAAGTTTTTAAAGCATTATCAAAAGGCTTTTTAATAAAAATTTTAAATAATTTTTTCTTTTTATTATTTAAAGAGTTATATAAGCAAAAATATTTTTAAAAATCTTTAAATAAAATTTTAGTTATTATTTAGAGAGTCTTTTAAAGCCTCAAATTTGATATTATATTATTTTTTCTCATTCTTAAAGAGAGAGATATATTGTAATTGTTATCATATTGTTGGAGAAAAAAATGATTAAAATAGTATATATTTTAAAGTAAACATCCAAGTATAACTTTTGTGCACTTCAAAGTTTATTTTAGTATGTATCAATACTTCTACTTTAACTTTCAACTGTATGTAAAATGAGATTAACCGAGTAGAAAATGTCTATTTCATATAAGTAAATATAAAGTACACATGTACTTTTGTGCACTTAAAGTTTAGTTTAATGCATATTTAAATTAAACATCGAAGTAGTCGTATGCTTGGATGTTCACTTTTAAGGCATATGGTCTAACACATAATTTACCATATCGTGAATGTTTTAGAGGCAACAGCTTGCCCACTTGTGTGCTATACATCTCATCACCAGAGCCGATGATGACCCATGCCATACACCTTGCGAAGTTAAGGACTTTCACAAACTGTTGCTGAATGTCGGTGCCGCTCTAGAAACTCAGATCATACTTCCTTATGATCTTCTGGTTTGAAGGCTTGTTCTTCACAATTGCTCTGGCACGCCGCAACCAAAATGGAGCTGGAGGTGGGAATGAAAGGGAGACAATAACCGCCATTGGTTTCTACCTAGTCTCCATAATGATATATTCCAACTCCAAATTTAAGATAGCAGGATCCTCAGTTGCTTCCATTCCGGTGAGCAAAGTGATAAATTGTCAAAGTTCGAGTCGATTGTCCTTGACTTCATGCTTCATCGATGAATACGATGCATTCAACATAGAAAAACTCCACTCTTTACTTCAAGTGTCAACACACCAAATTGGTGGGATTGTACCGCCCTCCGATTCTATTTTGATCTTGTAATGACCTATCCATATATCTTGAAATGACATCTCCTCAAGCCTTGAACCATAATGCTTAAGGCTCTCAGTGACTTACACCAACTTACCCAAAAAATAAAAAATCAAAAATCAAACACATTTATCATTATTCATGAAATACTTACAAGACAAAAGAAATGTTCACTATAAGACCTTTTTTAGTCTCTTATAATTTTTGTACTAAATGTTGTACATACATCATTATTCATAAAATACATGTTGGATTTCACTAAAACTTTCCAGAATTAAATTATGATATTGAGGAAAAATTTATTGAAATTTTCAATAATTCAATAATATTTGTCTGGTGTTCGAAAAGATCAAAAATCAAAGTGAAAAAAATGTCATTTGCAACATAATAGTAAACCAACCACTCGATTAATCTCACGTCATATGCAGTTAAAGCGTTTACATATGCTTAAAGTAAACATGCAAGTACAACTTTTGTGCACTTGAAAATTTATTTTAGTATGTATCAATACTTCTATTTTAACTTTCAATTGTATATAAAATGAGATTAACCGAGTAGTAAATGTCTATTTCATATAAGTAAATATAAAGTACACATGTACATTTGTGCACTTAAAGTTTAGTTTAATGCATGTTTAAACTAAACATCTAAGTAGTCGTGTACTTGGATGTTCACTTTTAATGCATAGGGTCTAACACGTAATATATCATATCGTGAATGTTTTAGAGGCAACAGCTTGCCCACTTGTGTGCTATACATCTCATCACCAGAGCCGACAATGACCCATGCCATACACCTTGCGAAGTTAAGGACCTTCACAAACTGTTGTTGAATGTCGGTGCCGCTCCAGAAACCCATATCATACTTCCTTATGATCTTCTGGTTGGAAGGCTTGTTCTTCACAGTTGCTCTAGCGCACTGCAACCAAAATGGAGCCAGAGGTGGGAATGAAAGGGAGACAACAACCGCCATTGGTTTCTGCCTAGTCTCCATAATGATATATTCCAACTCCGAATTTAAGACAGTAGGATCCTCAGTTACTTTCATTCCAGTGAGTGGAGTGATAAATTGTCAAAGATCGAGTCGATTGTCCTTGACTTCACGCTCCATCGATGCATACGATGCATTCAACATAGAAAAACTCCACTCTTTACTTCAAGTGTCAACACACCAAATTGGTGGGACTGTACCGCCCTCTGATTCTATTTTGATCTTGTAATGACATACCCATATATCTTGAAATGACCTCCCCTCAAGCATTTCCTTAACAACTCATGAATTTGCAATCCTTCCCCAATCAAACCCAACTAAGAACATGTTTTCAAAACTAATGATGCTGAGAATTTATCAACAGAAACCCCATTATCAAGCATTAAACAAAACATAACCAGAGCTTATTTTGGGTCGAGCCCATAAGAATAAACAGAGAAAAACTAACCATAAATAAACAAAAACAAAACCAGAAAGTGCAGCAAAGACAGAGAGAAAAAAACTTACCTTAGATGGCAAGCTCGACTCCTGCTGACGGATGGCGATGGCAGGCTCTGTGAGACCCAACGGCTAGCTATGTAAGACGCGATGGTGACGAAGGTTGTGAAATTTGAATAAGAAAGAGGAGATTTGTGAGTTATGTTTTGCTCGATGGTGATAGTTTGGTTGTTAGCTTTATCTCAATTTGGTTTCGATTTTCATCGATCCCAACCGAAATCGGACCATCTAATTTTATGCCCACCCCTACTTTAACTTAGGTGAGAGAAAGTGCAGAAATTATTATTATTTTTTACAAGAGATGAGAAAATCAATTAAACGACACCTTTTTGTACCTCAAAAATCGAAACTGCACGTCTTAGAGTTCGCTCCTGTTGCCATACTGCATTCATGTGTCACGCTGCAATCGCTACTGGTGCTTAGTTCGACACATATTGGGGTCGCAGCTCATGTGGCTGCCTATTGCCTGCTGCAATGATTTTCTGACTCGCATGCAATGTGTTTGGCTCGCGACGATTAGTGGCGCCGATGGCTGAAAGGTGTAGCAGTCAGTTGTTGACAGTTGGCGGCTCGTGGCTGATGCGGTGACAGTGGTGTCTGCAATGCTTATGCTTTTATTTTACTTGATTTGTTTAGGGTTGAGGAGAAGGGAAAGTAGGAAACGATATTAAATTTTAATTTCCTTTAATTTTTTTTAATTTAAAATTTTATTTTATATAATCAAGGCTCGGGCTTGTTACATTAAGCCCATAATCAGGCCCACTATGTGTGGACTTTGAATTTTTTAACCCACATATCCATAAATTTGTTGTACTGGCTACGCGGATCAGGCCGAATTGGGCTTGGACCGACCCGGACATATTTGCCAACTTGCACTAAGCAAACAACTTTCAAGGTCGCATATATTTCCATGTTTGGTTCTTTTCTGTTAAATTAGACAGTTATTTAAAAATAGTCTATTAGTTGTTACAACATTTAGTGGAGAACGTGATAACAATACTAATCGGAAGGAAAAGCTTCTATTTCCTGTCAATTCTTATTTCTTCAAAGTATTTGCATAACTCCATTACAGACATACAAGAAAATACAGCACCCAAAATTCTCTTAGTTCAGTCCCTCTTATACATATCTTTCTTTCACACTGAAACATACATCTATCTCTTAGTTCATGCCAGAGAGATGTTGGATTGATCAACTACTGAAAAAGTACAAAAGGCAATAGCCACTACCCAGCCTTCTGACCCACTATCAAGAACTACATCAATACATTTCCTGAAACTAGCTTTTGCACATGTGCGTTTCATTCCCTTGCAATCTAGTAATGAAACCAGCAGGACAGCAGAAGTGAAGCAATGGGAATCGGGAGGTAAGCCCCTGAAAAAACAATGTCATGCGTGAGCATATCTGATGGCTTATAAGCAGAAGAAAAAACCAGGCTGAAGCAGATGACAGTTGCTAGAAATTGGAAAATTACCTAAGCTTCAAAGATGTTAATGCAACATCTCGTCTAACTTCTGTCTATATTGAGCTAAACGCTGCAATTCAAGCAACACATTGTCAAAGACTCACACTGAGGATTATAATTCTAGAGAATAAACTTAACAAGAAAACAGCAGCAGTAGTTTGCGCTAATACTACTTTAATCATTTTCTAAAAGAGCAAAATACTCTAAGAATCTATTCTCTTTCTTTAATCCAACACATCAATAGTGTTCCCTAAGCTCCTTTCTATCCTCATTCTGTTAATAACTTTAAGCACTAGCGAACAACACAAAGATTTTGTCCTCGTTTTTCAGCTTTTGAAGTAGTTGGATACCATTAAGATTTAATAGCTTGATGTAATCATGCTCATGAGTTTATGGATTGCATACCCGTGTATAAGCATAGACTCCAGCCTCCGCTGGTCCCGCTGGACTTCCCCTTCTAATGAACTTTCCCTCTTTGAATATGTAAAGCATGGGTATTCCAGTTGATAGTTCTAAACTGATCACCTGTTAAAAAATTGAAAATAATATTTAAATAAATAAAAAAGGAACGATGCTTTTATACAAAGAGCATGCCACCAAAAAAAAAAAGCTGTTGCAATGTCAAGACAAAAGGTCTCACCTCTTGGGAAGTTAATTTGTCAAGATACATAATGATGGACCTCAGTGAATTCCCATGGGCAGCAATCATTACATTCTTTCCTGATTGAAGTTGCGGTTCAATCTGTGAAGTTACATTTCAGCAGTCAGATGCTAAGGGATGATATATGGTCTCTTTAACCTTAAAAAATAAGTCCCTTTATGGATTTATACGGTATGAGAATCATCATAAATTAACTCCTAAAAAGATCAGAAAGAAACTAGATCTATGAAAGTAGTCGTACATACCTGATCTTTAAAATAAGCAACGGCTCTTTGAGCACACATTTCCAAGCTCTCACCATTTGGTGGAGGAATGTCATAACTCCGACGCCACACGTGGACTTGTTCCTTTCCATATCTATCAGCCGTTTCCTGCTTATTTAGACCCTGTAATTCCCCATACCTAAAGAGAGCAGAGTTCAGAGCTTCTGAGTGACAAAGGGTGATAAAAGGGCAGAAGAAAGATCAGAAAAGCAAAGGAAAATTGATTACATTCTTTCATTCAATTGCCAAGCTGTTACAACGGGAATGGACTGCTTCATGGTGTCTTCGCTGAAGATCTGACTCCAGGTCCTTGCCTGTTCACTTTCATTATGCATAATGATAGGCACCTGCGACGGATCGCTAATAGGTTAGCAGTTAAAGAAGGCACTGAATAGTGGAAACAGTTCTCCTTGGAAACAAATCGAAAAGAAACTCTAAGGCAGTAAAAGCCACAGTGTTGTTGACATCTAAACATGCAAATCTGTTTTAGTTGCAAATGAGTTTCAGGCTTTCTTGAGGAATTAAAATTGGACCGAAAAAGAATAATAATAAGGGATTAAATTGAAACTGTTCAGCCAGTGTCATCCAAAATTATTTAAAGATATTCAACACTGTAATTCACAATTTTCATCTGCTAACAGCTAGTTCTACGATTTCCAAATTACCTTCCTGCGTCGGTGCTGTGTCATGGCGAGCATAGCAGTCATCTGCGCGCGAATTAGTGCTGATGTATATATCATGTCGACAGGTATGTTGCTTATTCTCTTTCCAGCTTCAATTGCCTCTTCTACACCCTTCTTGGTTAATGGCACATCAACGCAACCTGTAAACAGGTTCTTTTCATTCCAGAGAGACTCACCATGTCGAACCAGTATCAAAGCTGCTTCATCTGAAGGAGAAGGAAATAACAATTAGAATATTTCAAAAAAATGAACTCTGGGCCGAATATGATGAGGAGATTCCAAATATATTAAAGGATTTTGAGAAACCAGGATCATTTCCTAATTGAGAAAACAGGATCATTTTCTTAAGGGAAAGACCTTACTGATTCTAGTTGAAGTTTGACCATCTGACACATTTGCAATCATCAACCCTACACTAACTATATATCAATCTTGACAAGAATGAAAATTATTTACTTGATTTCTTTTTGGAGTCACTGGTGTCGTGATTTGAGGGAGATGAAGCAGATTCAATAACTGAAGTTTGAGAAGCTGTGGCCTGAATTATGCCAAAATTCTTCTTCCCAAATCTAAAATTCCTGTTTCTTGACAATTCAATATTAAGCTTGAAACTTTTTGGAATCAATTGCACCCTAATATTTCCAAGTTCATGGTGAGTGCCAGAGTTGTTAAGAAGTCGATTGGATTGGAGAGTCCCCATAGCTTGGTGAAATACCTGTGCAGACATTCTGAAAACCAAATATACAGACAGATTACAATTTACATTGCAGCAAATAATAAAGTAAATTTCAAGCAGTAAAATGGAAAAACATTATACACCAATCAGTGTTAACTCAAGCAGCATATGAGCATCAGAAATATCTTTTTCATGGTCAAACATAAGAAAAGAAGGTGAATTAAGAAAAGGAAAAGGTAAAATTAAATAAATGCCGAGCAAACAAGGTCACAATCACATTATAAACGGTATCTTTGCATCTACATTCAACAACGTTTACATTAAGCACAAAAAGCTCCTATAAAATTTAAACATGCATGTGGTATGCTACAAATTCCAAAACATGATTACCATTTAAAAACATCATGCTTTAACAAATAAACAGATTTCCCCGCCACCCAAAAAAAGAAAAAAAAATGTAAAAAACCAGTTATAAACAGAGAATCAAAGATATACAGATCCAAATTGAAGACAACCATCAGAAGCTCAAAGTCCAGAAATGCCCCATATGTTTTATTCAATTAACGAAATTCAAAGATGCAATAATTAAAGAGCAAGTACTCATAAATATGAAAAAAAAACCAATCAATATCATAAGACACGAGATATAAACAAATCAAATACATGGAACAAAACATACATGATCAAAGAAGAGAAAAACGCAACAACCCAGAAACAAGAAATTGATTAAAAGCAAAATGCAATAAGAAAGTAAATTAATTTGGAGAAAATGGAGAGGCAAGATTGCACCTACTTATATAGACGGGAACCGAGCGAAGAAACCGAGGCAGGAAATAGCAGATGAGACTAATAATGAAGAAAGTTGACGGAGAAGAAGATGGAGGTGATTATATAGAAGTTGGAATTTTACATGTCCATTTTCAACTGTCAAAAATATTAAGTACTAAAGTGCAACAAACACAAGGCAAGAGGGAAAGCGAAAGTGAAACCTTCGTTCCTCGTGTATCGAAGAAATCGTTGGTAGTTGGGCCATTTTTTAATTTTTTTTTTTTTAATTTTCTTGTTTTCAGATGTTGCGCTTTTTATTATTTTGCAACAGAATCTTGACAAAGTTTATATTTTCTCCAAGTTGACAACACGTTTTTAAAAGCCCAACAAGTATGAATATTTATTATTTGACGGCTCTCTTTCTCTGACTGGCTTTTATTTTTGTGTAATTTAAAATTTTCTTTTTAAAATAATTTCACGTGGGTTTAATTAAATTAATTTTCTGCATTTTAACTGTATTATTTTGATAAAATACAACTCAATTACTCAAATGTGTAGAACACACAACTATGTGTGTCGAAATGAAAACTATTCACACGAAATCCATTTCTTTTTTATAAAAAAAAGTGAGTGATTTAGTGATAATTAAAGAATGTGTCTTACAAGCATGTTTGACAATTTTGCTGTTGATTCAATATATGAACACAGTGGCCGTAGCCTAGAACAAATTTTATAAACAACTTTTCATAAAACAGAGGGACCAAATTTGGGTAACTTGGCCACTCTAAATTAAAGAAAACACCAGAAGAAGCGGCCTTGCAAAGTCATCAATAAACACAAAATACTTAGATCCCATCTTATATTAAGGTGGGACAATTATAATTCATTATAATTTATAATAAATACACTAATTATCATGATTTAAAATTAAGTTAGATTTGATCTACACTTGTATAACAAAAAAATCTATAGCATATTTATTATTTTTATCAAAATTATTTTTAAAAAATTATATTAATTATACACTATTAATTTTTTATTTTATAATTACTAGTTATTATTTTTAAACTACAATACGTCAATACCACAATACAGAAAACGCCCGTGGTCACCTACTTCGCACCTTCTATTTTACACGTGATTAGGTCAGCGTGGAGAGCTTTAGCACCGAAAATTGGACTCCCACCTAATCTTCTAATCTTTCTTCTTTCCTTGAAATTGAGAAGATTTTATTTTATTTTATTTTATTTTTTGTATTGTTGTATTGGATTGGTGACAGGTGGGGCAAAAAGCTACAACAGGATTTTTTAATTAATTTATTGTGCTATTGTCCAAGAGAATATACTCTCAAAATGTGCTGCCGCTTACGTTACCAACTCATTTGTCTTCTCTGACCAGATATCAGTTTCTTTGGCAATATAAAATTTAAAAGAAATTAATGGGAGGTGATGACTTTGTAGTTCCGGCATGGCAGGCGACAGCCATGTCCTTGTTCTGGAATTTCTTGCCGATTTAAATTTGGTTCAATGCTACTCAGATGAAAGATCTTTGGAATGAAACGAATAATTAAAATGGAAATCATTTGTCAACTCTGCCAATCAAACTAACGTTTTCTGCCTCATTCTAGACTCATAAAACAGAGATACAAAATTTCATATGGTAAACTGATGTGACATATATATTAAACACCTATATAAATCATCTCATGACAGTAAAATAATGTGATAAGCAACTGTCGAACAAGACAATTGGTAACTAAATAACATCAGTTGGCATTTGAACTTAGAGATCTAAGGTTACAGCGTTCTTTATGCCAACAATAATCCGCAAAAATCTATGCTAAGCTTTCACTGCGAGCCATGCATGCTCCCCGAGGACTACAAGGCCCAGAATTGAGTTTCCTCTGTCAAGCGAATCCAGGTAAAATGGAGGCCCGACAGAAATCAACTGGAATGGAATTGTCGCGAGCCCATTGGATCACTTGGATTTCACCTCAATCTATAGCGCATGTGAACCATCGAGGCATCCAGTCATCCACAAACAACGGGGAGTAATAATATTTTTAACTCCCTCAATTTATTTAACCAACTCCCCACTTTTCAATTTATTTTATTTTATTTTTAAATTAATCTCAGTAAACAATTATTGTTTTCTATTTTATTTTATTCTCTCTTTCCATACTCTCTCTCCTAGTATAACCATCCGGCACCCATCTTCATCAACAACAAGTTCATCGTCACCATTACCATCTAACTTCTTCGCCATCAACCATTACCTCCACCAACATACGATGAGTTTCAATGTTAAATTTTTGTTAAATTTTATGACTAAGTGGTAAGTTCTATTATTATTGATGATATTGGTTTTGATTTAATGTGGTAATATAAGATTCTATTTAACTTTAATTGGAGATTTGATTGGAAGTTAATATAAGATTCAAATTGTAAATCAATTGGACAGAAAAAAATGAGAAGATGTGAGAGATGATCTATTGAGAGCATGACATAATATTTTTCAATAAGGGTAATTTTAGAATAAATAATGTTAATCGAAAAATAGATATTAGTAAGATAAAAATCACGGCTGAACAATAGGCCACGTAACCCATGTTAGAACTACTTTCGGCCTATTTACACACGGTATGGCCATGAGCCGAAGAAGAAAATTTGTGCAACAAAGTGATAAGGACTTTGGGATAGAACGACATTTCGTCTCTCTTAATTGTACCAAACAACAGAACAAGGAACTGTTTTACAAAATGCCTATGCACTTTTGACATGTGATCTTGACTGGTGAAGGCATTCTCATAAATGAGCTACAATCAGGCATGCCAGAAGAATACATTCAATTCAGCATTCAGACCCGATTCTCTACAATATCTTTTACTTGATATAGCGTTCTCATTGTTACCGTTAGTTGTTAGCTGAACCCAGCAAGCCCTGGAAATCTGTATATAGCTTAAACTAAATCACACTGCGGGCCTCAATTCCAGAGTTTTCAGCTAATGTTTTAGAACTCATAGAATTACAAGAGAAAAAGTGGCGGACTAGCTAAAGTCCATACATAGCTTCAAAGGCTGGAACAGATTTATTGCGAAAATAAATCAGGCATTACTAGCGATAAAACACATCTCAAAGCTACGCACCAGCATATAAATAAATTAATAGCATACGAGTCCTTTAACAACAAATTAAGAATTCTCTAAACATAGAAACAACACAGCCATCCAGGCACTACTAATAGAAGAGACAGTATGATAGCCGGGGCAACACAAAGCTTAATCAAATGGAAAGTGATAGAAAAAACCATGCCACGCCATTCTCTACACATCCTCCTCCTGATATAGCCTGAGAACCTCAGCACAGCCAGACATGGGCTCTGCCTTCATGAAGCCCATTGAATTGGCATATCGGGTTTCAGAAGAAATGCCGTTGTAACTGGTCAAGATCACACGGGAACGCTCTCGCCCTGGGGCAACTGTTTTGCAGTCATTCTGGGGGCTGCTAACGAGGACAGCATCGCAAAGTTGATCCTGATGGTCTTCTGAAACGAGGATCTTATATGTTCCAGTTGAGTCTGTTTTCCCTTCCCTGCTATATACTACTTGCATTGACTTCCTGTCTTTGCATTCAACCTTAACCTTGGCACCTGGACACAACAAAAGATGATTAACAAAAGAATACAATTATTTCAACAGGCAGCCGCACCTCAACGGAGCAACATGTTATATAAAAACAAAATAAACCCCCCATACAGACAATAGCTAAAAGGAATTCAACAAAACACACTACCTCAATACAACACACCGACACTGTCATTACTTCCATTCTTTCTATTTTGAAACCATAACTGCAAACGTGTTTGGATAAAGCGGTAAAAAAAAAAAAAAAAAAGAACCACGGTTCCTCAATCTCAAACTGAGTCCTCAATGTCTTACATCAGGATACATTTTATATTTTTGAAAATAGGGGACAAGAAAATGAAAATGCTTCTGGTTGGGGTTTTTAAAGCTTGCAATTATAGACTTTTATCAGTGCTTTCAATGAAATTATACCAGGATTGCACTCAAAACTCCAAGACACTTTCCTAATATTTAAACTAACTAAAAATCAAGAACCAAATGCTCCCAAATATTTCAAGAGAATTAATCGGACCGTGACTGGAAGTTAGTATTCAAATTACATTGATGTGAAATCAATTAGTAGTAGTTCTAGAAAAGATATAAAGTGCGAAGTTGCTCAAATCATCACGAGTGATACTGCCAGGCGGCGCTGTCTGTGATCCACAACTGCATCCCCATCCCCATCCATGAGATGTTACAGAATTAAGCCATGTGTTAATTCTAATTTGGGGATTAACTGCTCAAGTAATTATTTCTATCGGAATGTTTTTATCATATCACACAAACTCAAAGACGAGCAAACACCTAGTAGGTCACCATATTTAGATCTCATTGAGTCAATAAAAAATGAGCATGGTTTATAAAATTAATTAAAAGTCGCCGTCACTTAACGTGAAGGCGTCAAAATTTATATGCCGTCATGCAGATCTAGCAATGAAATGTACGGATCTGAAAGAGAAACAGTTAGGAGAAGTGAATGTTAGTTAGTTACCGGCGATGTAGGTGGTGGCGGGGGTCTCGAAGCCGGCTTGGCAGGTGTCGCAGTACACGCGTCCTTCAACCGAGAACGGTTTAGGGTTGGGCCGGACCGCGCTCACCAGAGACGGCAGCACGCAGAGAGCGATCAACAACAATGTTCTAGCCATTGTCTTATGGGAGATGAAGGAAGCTGAACAAGATTGAATATTGAGAGCAAATGAGTGAATTCTAGACAGAAGCGGACCACGCACTGAGGGAGTGATATAAGGCAGTTCCAATTAGCAAAATGTGAGAAAAATAAAAAGACACAAAAAGATTGAGAGTAATTGAAGGCTTGAAGCGCGTAGAGTAATATTCTTGTGTTTCCGTTAGTAGTCGGATGCTCATGGGCCTTTCCACGTGTCCGTTTATGGAGTAAAGTGGACTCGTGGCTATAATTTGAGGGTGA
This sequence comes from Citrus trifoliata, assembly GCA_018350135.1. Lineage (NCBI taxonomy): Eukaryota > Viridiplantae > Streptophyta > Magnoliopsida > Sapindales > Rutaceae > Citrus > Citrus trifoliata. Next base: position 7,365 of record VKKW01000517.1, on the reverse strand, counting down.
GGTGGCATGATATAAATGGATGGTGGTATCAGATTTTAGGGAACGGAGTGTAGTGGATGTGACACGGCGTGATAAGGGGCAGCTGGCGCTGTCGGTGCTCACATGGGGGATGGGGGCCAGGTGCTAGCGAGAGGGAAGCGTGTGAGGATTTCGCTGCTAAAGCGAGGCAAGTGGAGTGAGGATCAGCTGTATTCCAGCCTATGCGAGTGTAAATTCATTGCCAGTTGCGGTGGATGCGCGTAATTAGGTTGACTAAACGATTACCTTCGCATGTGGGCACCTAATGAATGTTCGTTCGTTCGTTCGTTCGTAAGTGACGTAAAGCAAAAGCAATTCTAGAATCATGATCATTTTGATGATAGCAATGTCATGTACATAAATAAACCCACATTATAAAATAAATTATCTCTCTCTTACACCTTGGAATTAATAAGTTATAGTTGATGAGAAAAAAATTATAATTAGAAAATAAAAATATTATAGAGTATAATAAATATTACTTGTAAATAATAATTTTAAGAAAAGTAGTGAATATATTATAAATTTTTTATTTTATTTTAAATTATAAAAATTAATATTTATTAAATATTTTAGTGTTGACCCAAATTCAAAGTCAAATGAGACTCTAATGGCCAATATCTTGTTGAACAAATTTAAAGTAGCTTCTAAAAATTGTTATTACTTATTACATCTATCGAAGATTTTAATTAATTTCATTGCGCAGGGTATGAATACGAAAAGCATACGGAGGCGAGCCACGAAACAAATTCCGGTTACGAAACTGCGGACAAGATCCCAAAAAAAATCAAAGAAATGGCAATGAGCCCACAAGCCAGATTGAAGAAGAATAACGATGGGCCTTAAGTGGGTGGATGTAACCATTTAAGATTTCGGGTACACGTTGTGCTGGACTTGGGCTTGATGTCGCCCACCAACAGTAACCTAGCAACTTCAACTTTATTAAGGGTGTGTCCGACTGATTATTTTTGAGATTACATTATCAGCCGTACGCAAAATTATACGGTAAAGTGAATGCAGATAATCTATACATAATTACAAAATCTCTGATATAAGTATTGGTTCTCTTTTTCTGGTATAGGGGAGTGCGGTAAGTGGGGAATCGGATTCAATTTGAGCAACAGTTTAGTGATTGTGGACGAACGAGAAAATGCTTTTTACTGTAAGAAACTGACGGCAATTGCAGCCAGTTTGAAGGTGGGTTGGAAAGTAAAGGGAATCAAATATCGTCGCCCACACAGAAACGTCACAGGGAGGAGGCAACACCTCATTGGAAGCACCACTTACTGGTCTCCATATGAGACGAGAATAAGCAGATAACGATCACCAAATTGCATTTACATATCTACGTGTGAATTGATGACTTCCCAAACCTGTTTAACCTCCAAGCTAGTTGAGAAAAATATTGTCAAGGTCCATCTATGAAATAATCACCAGTTCACACCTACCTGAGGGGGGGCATCGAATCAGTAATTGCCAAGTGGCCTCCAATGTCGCTAGGCATAATAAATTAATAATGGACTTAATCGATGGCCAACTTACATTACAAGCCGAGCAATGAGATAGGCTGTTAGCGGACGCTTCAATAACAATTGATCCAATGAAATATATGATGCGTCCAGCCAAAAGATTTTGCTTCACTTTAAAATGATTCTTGGAAATAAGAAGTATCGATCAAATTCATCAATCTGGTGTGTTCCACAATAAAACAAGTGGGTTTCTACTTAGCATTAAGTTGATGTCTCCACTAACGCCATGATTAATTTAATTCCCCAATTTTGGTTTTTCCCTTTCAGTTCAGCCATGCCAATTTGCTAATAAAGCCAAAATAATGCTGCAAATACCGAGCTATACATATAGTCTGGTCAACTTCTTAACAGGTTAATAAATAATAAGCATTCCATTGAATGAGTTCTACAATCTAGAAGTTAGGCACTTAAGCTTATGACCAATTGCACCGCCTCTAATTAATTTCATCATTATATATATATATAGTGTTTAATCTTCATACTAATTATTCATGGATTGCGGCTTGCTATAGAGCTTACGGCTTTTTAAGGTCCTATTTTTTTACTCAACAACACACTTTTATCCTAACAATATGCAATAATTGAAATTCAGGTCATCAAGAGTGCCAAAGTAAGAGTTTATATCGTTATCTGACCTTCATCAGGGGTACATGCTGTAGTTTGTTAAATGTTCACGTTTTCTTGAGAGCAAATTCAGTGCAGATATAGTTATTGCCAATGTTATCTTGACTGCCAAATGGATTCGCGGAATAATCAAAGTAAGCTGCAACACGTGTAATCACTATTTCTTTTACAGATATTAAATGAAATGAAAAAACAAACAGTTGAGATTCTAAGAAAGAACTTTCCTCTTATTTGTCAGAGTTTCTGGATGTTGACTCCGGCAATTTCAACCCCCATTGTGTTTTGTGTATATATATGCATGCGCAGTCCTTACAAGTGGCCTGCGTGGGAGAGCTAAATACAAAGCAAGAACCACTATCAAATGGCTATTCTGTTCTCAACAAAGCAGCTTTTCAGCATATGCTTAATCTTATCTTTTATGTTATCATTTTCTTACGGGAGATCACCAAACCCCGCATTTCGAATTAAAGCAGTTAATCTTGGAGGTTGGCTTGTAACCGAAGGCTGGATAAAGCCTTCTCTCTTCGATGGCATCCCCAACAAAGACTTTTTGGTCTGTGTAATTAACTCTTGATTAATCGAGCTCTACCACATTGTCTTTCGTTCTGTTTCATAATAGTATTCATCAAACATTATTAACCTTCGTGTTGGTTTTTCATATGTGTCTATCAGGATGGAACACAACTTCAGTTTAAATCGGTTACTGTCGGCAAATATCTTTGTGCAGAGAACGGTGGAGGCACAATTGTTGTTGCAAACCGGACATCTGCATCAGGCTGGGAAACATTTAAAGTTACATTTTTTTTATATATCTGATATTCCTATTGTTTTGCAAGTGTACAAATTAGCAAGTTCAGTGATATAATGATGTTGTTTCTTTATTTTTTGCTATAGTTGTGGAGGATCAATCAGACAAATTTCCATTTTAGAGTCTTTAACAAACAATTCATTGGACTTGACACCAATGGGAATGGAATTGACATAGTAGCTGAATCAAACACACCCGGTAGCTCAGAGACTTTTGAGATTGTGAGGAACTCTAACGATCTGAGTCGTGTTCGAATCAAAGCACCTAATGGGTTCTTCTTACAGGTGACTTTAAAGCTGCTTGGTGTTTGCCATATGTTAAATTATATACAAGTGGAAAAGCATGCAACAAAGAATAGACAAGGCATCATTTATTTTGTCAATGGTGTTGACAAATTTTATGACCTTAAATTATAGGCAAAAACAGAGGAGTTGGTGACAGCCGATTATGAAGGGGCTACTAGCTGGGGAGATGATGATCCATCAGTATTTGAAATGACCATTGCTGGGAGGATGCAGGGAGAGTTTCAAGTAACTAATGGCTACGGGCCGCAGAAAGCTCCACAAGTCATGAGAGTAAGGACATATTATATAGTACTAACAAGCGCATAAATTTAAGTTCATGGAAATAATTACTTCAGGTCATTCTCACATGCATTGATGATATACTTGCTTATCAGAAGCATTGGAGCACATATATAGTTGAAGATGATTTCAAGTTCATAGCTGGAAATGGACTAAATGCTGTGAGAATACCTGTTGGCTGGTGGATGGCAAGCGATCCAACGCCTCCAGCACCTTATGTTGGAGGGTCCCTGCGAGCTCTAGACAATGCCTTCACTTGGGCACGGTATGCATTTTTTCCCGTCCCATCAGACATCACCATTTCTGTTACTACTTCACAAGACCTCACTATCATGGGTGGTCCTGTCCATAATACACCAAAGTATGGGGTGCCTAAGCCTATGATGTTATGGTCACAGCATCAATGCCCCTAGATGTCACTTTTTTTCATTTAAAACTGCAAATGATTTGTTACATGGTCCATACACTGTACATATGGTCCATACACTGATGAACAACTGCTACCAGACTAAGAGTTTAATTGAATTGAATAGCTTCACCATCAAACCTGTTGTGAGTGAATAGGGTAATTATGAGATTTTATCATTCTACAGTCAATCTATATTCCTTGAAGATGAAAAATTTACCCTTTATCTTACTGTATTCTATCTCACAGGAAGTATGGACTGAAGATCATAATTGATCTACATTCTGCCCCTGGCTCACAAAATGGTTTTGAACATAGCTCTTCTAGAGATGGTCTCAGGAATGGGGCTTAACAGACGATAACATACAACAGACGGTTGCCGTTATAGACTTCCTAACTGCCAGGTCAAATAATATACTGCATTTCAAATCTCCTGAAATCTTTGTGCTGATTTTAAGTTTATGATACTAATGAAGTCCTTTCAAATTTTGACTTCATGCAACTTTAGGTATGCAAGGAGTCCAAGCCTTTATGCAGTTGAGCTTATTAATGAACCTCTCTCACCAGGAGCATCTCTAGAGAGTGTAAACAAGTATTACAAAGCTGGTTATGATGCTGTACGAAAACATTCATCCACGGCCTATGTGGTGATGTCTAACAGGCTAGGACCAATGGATCCCAGAGAGCTTTTCCCCTTAGCAAGTGGCTTAAGAGGATCTGTGATTGATGTTCATTATTACAATCTCTTTCTGATACATTCAATAGCATGACTGTGCAACAAAACATAGATTTCGTCTACACAAATAGAAGTGCACAGTTGAATCAAATCACCACATCAAATGGCCCTCTCACTTTTGTTGGTATGTGAATGTACTAGTAACTTTTTGCCTGTCATTTTGACTCAATCGATGCCTCAGAATTGCTAGTTTACTCTAGTCACTTATTTTGTTTCAGGTGAATGGGTAGCAGAGTGGCGAGTTTCAGGAGCATCAAAGGAGGATCTCAGAGATTTGCAAAAGCGCAACTAGAGGTGTATGGTTAGAGCAACTTTTGGCTGGGCTTATTGGACACTAAAGAATGTGAACAATCACTGGAGTCTTGAGTGGATGATCAAGAATGGCTACATCAAGCTTTAAATTGTAACATTATCAGTTCAATGACCTGGAAATGCAAATAAAATTCCATATTCTGCCTTCCAAGTCTACAATATTGCATGTAATGTTGGTAAGTCTTTCAGGATTAATCAAAACTCATTGGAAACGGCAAGAATCTCTTTCTTTTCTAATGAAAAAGCTGGAAAGAATCAATGGATGCAAAGCGCTTGAGTGCCTGGTGTCCATTGGAAGTTACTTGATGGAGGAGCTTTTAGATGCTACCAATCCAACGATGTGGGCGCCAAACTTTTTTACCCAATAAATGAGACTCAAAACGAAACAATCTCAAGTGGAATCCATCGTAGATTGAAGTGACACTCGAACCTTTATGCACCCATCACAGCTTTTTTGCCCATGCCTGTTTCAGTGAGAAACATTCATTATGATAACATCCACATAAAAATTGATTTGCCGTCGCTGTAATATAAACGTAATACAACTTGTGTGAATATATATAACGTAACATTTATGCCATTAACATTGGTGATCGATATATAGTTCTATTATATATATACACAACTGGACATGTTGCATCAGGGGCTATTTTTCTGGGATATTATTGAAGATGTGTTGCTTGTTACTAGTCGCTGTTGCAGATGCAACTTAAAATCTCATCTACTATTTGTCAACTTGTGGGTGCAAGCTTAGCTCCTAAGCAACAACTTTTGCTTAACAAATTCTTCAGCAAATGATTTGAGACTACTTTAAAGAGAAGAAACAATTTATCTTCAAATGTGCGGACACTGGACAGCCAACACGGACGTGTTTTTAAAGTAGTCTGGGATTGGACCATTCATCAAATGGGCCCAACTCAGGAGACCTCTCGAGGATCAAGTTCAAATGTTCAATATTTGCCATTTGTGAGAATTATTATCTTTGACATTGAATTGAATGGAGCAATGGGGCAAAATGATCATTAGAAAATTTAATTAAAAAAGAAACCACCAGTTGGGCACATGAAGCGAGTCATGATCAGTAGAGCTGTAAAAGCAAAATGAAAAAAAAGGGCGAAAATGAATATGGGAGAACTTTTTATATGGTATCAAAATATTCGTTAACCAATTATGTTAACATTGTCTTAAAAAGGATCCTTATGATTGAACAATAAATTGAAAATGGTTCTTCTTCACAGCAGTTATAAAATTCGGATTCGACGTTATTTATGCTAAATAGCAGACACTCATAAACTAACCAGACAAGGAAAGAAAGAAAAATAAAATAAAATAAACCAACAATAATGAGAATAAACGGAATTTAAAAATAAAAGAAATCAAACAATCAAACAATGAATTTAAAGACAGATAAAAGTTTTTTTTTTGTGTTTTTTTAATTAAAAAAATAAAAAATAAAAATAAAAGACAACCTAAATTATAACTAGTGGAAAAATCAAATCAATCTAGATTAAACCGACTTTCTAGCACAATCCCCGGCAATGGCGCCAAAAACTTGTTGTGAAGATTTTAATATACTCGCAAGCGCACAAATCTAGAAATAGAATAGTGGTAACGAGGTCGATCCCACAGGGATTGTTATAAATTGAAAAGTCTAATTTAAATCTAAAATTAATATTAATTCTAACATAGTTGAGCAAATTGAGTTTTAAGAGAAATTAAACTAATTAAACTAAGAAAGCAATTAAAATAAAGGAGAATTCAATAAGATATGAATTATCAAGGTTTCGGAATCCACCACTATTCAACTAGTAATTATCTAATTATTAATTAACTCCCAATTTTAGAGTGACAACTCGAAATCAATCTATGTCATCTCATAGATATAACAATTAAAACCCAAGTAATTAAATCTAATGTAGGTTCTTTTTCTGCTTAATAATATGACATCTAAGAATCTCATGTAAACATATTGAATAATAAAGAGTCAAAGTTTCCTAAGCACTTCATGTAAACAATTTAATGAAAGACATAAAATCAAAGTGTACAGCATTAAAATCCGAATTTTTGTCAAAGAAATCCTAATATAGGATTAATTTATAATTAACCACTTGGGCTAAGCCAAAGTAGCTAGAGCCACTCTCTCACAAATGTGAGGGAAGTGGTTTGAGCCTCCGCATACGTATTGTACGGGTTTAATTTAAATTTTTTTTTTGGAGCCACAGAGCTTGAGTGAAGACAGTTTTTCTCTCAGGATGTGAGTTGACGTCCCTCGAATATTTGAGAGAATTAAAAATCTGAGTGGTGCTATGTCAGAATTGATGTAAACAAGTCTCATTATATATGATTGT